>JAULAV010008462.1:0-245817 GCA_030789695.1 Scilla litardierei
CTAGAGGATGGAAGGAGTAAGGAGCAAGTCTATAGAGAGAAAGCTCCAAGGAGCATAGGATCTCGACAATGAAGTGGTGAAGGGGGAATCGAAGCGGAAAGACTTAATATACACCCCAACCTCCTTCTTTCGTGGGAAACACACACTCTCGTCCGGATCAGGCACCATAACCCTAAAGGGTTCACAGAAACAACCTCGCCAAACCTCGACGGTTAGGTCGAGGGAGAACCTAGGGGCCATGTCTAAGATAACTCCAGGAACCTTCGACTTTTGATCCCTTTGACGAATGGGAAGGTCGGGCTCAACCCAGATTCCTTTTCCCTTTTCGGGAACTTCCACAGGGCGAGGGGGCCGGAGGCGCTCCGCCAGTTCCTCAGGGGTCGGCACCTTGAACACCACCGGAGCAAACATGCCTGACCAACCTGCAAGAGAGTCAAGATCGAAGAAAGGAGATACCTTGGGAAAGAACAAGTGATCTCTGAGAGAACGGCGATGGAAGCAAACATGCGAAGCAAGGAAGAAGACGAAGCTGAAAAATTTCAACCTCTCTCTTCAAAATTTCTCTTATATGTTAAGAAACCCAACTGCGTAGCCCCCGATGTGCACCACGTGTCCAAAGCCAGCCACCAGAAACGGTAGAGATCGCCCCAAAGGCGAAAGGGTTTTGGCCGCACATATCAAATCAGATATTTTGAAATCTGTGCACATTTAAGAAGATTACACATCATTAGGTCCCAGTCAGCATGACTCCTGAGGCACAAATGAAGGGGCCATTATTAAGTGCAAGGATGCGAACCTGATTTGGGTATCCACATACCCAGTCCGTTTACCATCCGCGACCGGTTACCCCCGCACTCTAAGCAGGCAACGACTGAGTTGGGCGAATGGATCAAACGACCATTGGACTGACTCTGACATTCAAGGAAGAGTTGATGAGGCCAACTAAAGGGGTAGCCGTTAGCTCGAATCCTGGAGAAGATCGTGGCCTAATAAATGAGGAACATTTAACCATCATCAAGAAAGAGCTACCTATAAAGAGGTCGACAAATGAAGGTGAAGGGGGCTCCATCTTCAAGGTACGAGATCTAAGACATAGAACTCTATCTTCTTACTTTACCACTTTATATTCGAGCTTGCGTCGTTAGTCTAGAGACGAACCTCCGTGGGTCGATCTCAGCTACACCAAGCTCCCTCTTTTCCTTAAGTTCCCTACTAACTTAAGAATCGGAGGGGATGTGGGTCGGAACACAAGTCCGACCCCCCAATGACTCCCTGTGGTGCAGACTGACGATTGCTATCCAACATCGAAGGCCGGCGCTTGACCTTTCAACCTCGAACGATCGACGCACCGGTCGTTAGTGGGTCGATCGAAGGTCATATCACCCTCAGCTATAATCAGCCGACCCTGGTTCTTCCAACCAAGGGTCCCACCTCAACAGCTGACGAGGCTCCAGCTCAATGCTCTGAGTCCCCGTCAGCTTGACAACTGTGCCGGTCAATTTTGGCCTTAACAATTCCTAATATATGATTAGGGTAGCCATTAAAAAATAAATTATTATGAAATATAATTATTATGTGATTATAATTTTAATTTTCTAATACGTGATTAGGATAGTCATTAATAAATAAATTATTATGAATCATAATTGTTGTGTGATAATAATTTTAATTTCCTAATGATTGATTAGGATTGTAAATAAAAATTATTAAAATCTTAAAATGTTAGTTTTAGGATATGCCTAGTTAATTATGATTAACTAGGAAAGGTTAACCCAAATTAAATCGAGAATGATTGTTCGCTCCGGATATACACCCAAAGAACGGTTGTAGTTTTACCGCAAGCGCACGGTGTAGGGGCGAGCGGGTTATCGAACACAGGGAGGACGAATGACCGTGCTTGTTCCCAATCAACCTGGCTATTTAAGAATAGAGAAAATTGCCTTGGGCGATCCTGTCACAATCGTCAGACAAATGTGCGAAATATCAAATCAAATAAAGAACGTCTAGGGAATGGGGAATTCCCGCTACTCACAGTATTTCATAAATGTGGTTCGTCGGTATCAAAATTGCTAGAATGAGAACTCGGATGAACTAGTTGCAACTAAATATAGAACCAAGCTCACGCTCTCGCGCTGTTGCCGGTCTATAGCTATCCTAGGTTTGGGTCCAATCTCTTGCAAACCCTAGCCTAGGGAAGCTAACATTAGGATCAACATCATCGTCCAATTGCGCACCGAGCCCAATCTCTTGCAAACTCGGTCCACAATCTAAATTAGGATAGTTCCTACCCGTCCAATCTCTTGCAAACGGGTATTGGCATGGAATCGCAATCGGAAATCCTGGTATCGGTCCAATCTCTTGCAAACCGATACTTCGAAAATCTGACTCCAACCCAATTCGGATTTCTAGGGCTTCCTATCAAATAGGGATCCAATCTCTTGCAAATCCCAATTGATATGAATTCCTAGCTATCCGTAGTAAATTGATCCCAATCTAATCCCTAATAGCAATTCTAGCACAATTTCTACCAATTCATCACAAATAGGAAATAGGGCTTGTAGGGTTCATCCCCACGCCCCAAGACGTGGAGACTACTCACAAATCATAGCAATAGCACAAGAATAATCAATGAAATAAGCAATAGAATTCATCACAAATACTGAGATAAACAATAAAAATAGGATTTTTAGGGAAGAGAGATGCAAACCAATGGAGTTCTTCAATTTAATCCAACAAAATCCAAGTTTTTCCTCTTCTCCAATCACAATAATAAAGCTAAAAAGTAATCTAAAAAGCTGCAAAAAATCTAAGAGATGGCCCCCTTAAACTAGGGTAAAAACAGGGCTTAAATAGCTCCAAAAATCGTCCAAAAATCGTGACCAAAATACCCCTGCACAGCCTGTTTTCCGCAGTTTTCGCTACAGGCAGTGCATCGCACTCGGCCGAGTGACAAAAGTCGCTCGGCCGAGTGAAAACCCTGCAATTTTCCAGTAAGTCGGGACTTTCAGGGGTCTTCAGTTCGGGGGCGGCTCGGCCGAGTGAGTTGTCGTCACTCGGCCGATGGCTTCACTGCACTCGGGCGGACGGGATTTACCACTCGGCCGAGTGGGTCTTCTGAAGCTCAGGCAGCCGAAAAACAGTAACTTCGATGTTTTGGAAGGGCTTCGTCTGGGCACCACTCGGGCGGACGCGATATCGTCACTCGGCCGATGTGGTCTTCAGTGCTCGGCCGAGTGCACAGGTAACTCGTGTCTGAACTGGTCGGCCGAGCAGTGTCTCGCTGGTCGGCCGAGTGGCTCCTCCACTCGGCCGAGTGGGACACAAAAAATGCCCAATCTGATTGTTTTGGCCTCCTCGTCGCTCCTGCGACGTCCATTCTTCTTCCGCTCCTCTCCAACAGCAAAATACCCCTCGGGGAGGTCGTCGGTGACCGTCTAGAGTAAGCGCATCTCGAGATCACTCCAAATCACGCCAAATCACCTGAAATGCGACAAAAACAACAAATCGTGAAAAGCATCGCAATATCGTCGATATATCGTGAAAAACATGATTTGGGCGATCTAAATGGCATGCAAACATGCGGAAAAAAGGTGTAAAATAAGGAGTGATCAATGATGCATTTAATAATGGCCATTTTTAAGTTGTCAACGGAACAATGTCTAGAATCGTTTGCACTAGGGCACTAGGTCACCCCCGCCCTGACTTGGGATAGTGGTTCTAACCTGCCAAACCTGCCTGACCATATTCAACGGTACCAAACAAGAATGATTATTATTATAATGAGACGCTATCGGTTATATCTAGTTAATTACTTTAAAATCATTTTCAGGATTAGCCGTAGCCATCCTAGTTTTTGGATTAGGTGACTAAGTGACGCCTGTTATGGTTGTTGAGTCTCATCAAGCTATGACATGGTTTCTTTTGGAAACCGACTCCATCATACATGTGAAGTAGTCTGGTCTTAACCCAAACCGTCGCGTCGGGTCTCCTCGTGCGTCGGTGTAAGTTACGATTAGACATGAAAACAAGGGTTCGACTAGACTAGTCATTATGGTTTGTTAAGTCTACTCAAGATCATAAGTGACTAGGGGTAAAAACTATAGAAAGTCACATGTGTTAAACTATAGTAGTTTTATGTTTTACCGCATGGAATCCAAATCATAATATCCTAAAAGCATATGCTAACTGGTCAAAATGATTGGTTAAGAAATATCAACTCAAAATCCTATTTGATGAACAAAATTATGTTCTCACTGACCCATCCCTTGAAGTGTCCTTCTTAGCACTGGCTTAAGGCCAATGATTTCCTTGAGCTCTAAGGTCTAGCACAATAAAAGCACGCTACTTAACACTCGCCTCTATGAGCTAAATGCTCCAGGGGTAGCTTGAACATACTGATGTTCAAAGCATGTTTCTCCGTACAACTTGTTGAGTCTCATCAAGCTTGTATGGAAAACAGTTCTAATCTGCAAGGTTTAAAACTTCAATCAAACTGTTTGGCTCGAAGATGAGTGCGAGAGTAGTGCAAGACCATGTATCCAAATCAGATCTTGAGACAAACAACTTATTGAGTCGCCTCAAGGTTGTAAAGCTCAAGTGTTTGGATGCATGAGATGCTTGCACAGCTAATCTTCGTTTTGTGACATGCATTGTTTAAATGTGATTTAGAAAGGAGAAGGAACTGAGGAAAGACGGTTGAGAAAGAATCTTTTGTCCAGGATAATAAAATGCATAGTAGGAGGAATTAAAATTGGGACATATGTGATGCCTCAGTTTCATAATAATTGTGCTACAAAGGAAAAGATTGTCCTAGATATTAGCTAAAGAGCAAGTGTTGTTTTGGGCCATAGGGGATGTATGTCACACTTTGGAAAATGTCGTCACCTTGCTTTTGAAGCAATGTTTCGGTGTGAGCATTTTGTATAACGATATTGTATTAAGTGTTAATACATGAATGTGCAAGTTAGTAGTAAAATCTATCTATTGCAAAATAGACTGGGCCGGACCAGAGAGAACAGACTTGACAAGTGAAATAAAGAGTGGTCTCTTGACCTCTCGTATTATGAGTTGAAATACACATGCGAGTCTTGTCTCAAATGTATGATGGACAAAACTCCTTCTGTAAGACAGTGTGAAAATGAGTTGGAGAACTCGTGGTCTCATACGTACGAATGTATCCGGGCCCAAGTCTACATTAGCCAGAATAAGATATTCTTATTTTATTACTTAGAATTACTCAAGCTATGGACACGTGTTCTTGATGAAACACAAGTCTAATGCTTTTGAGCAATTCATAAAGCATAGTAATGAAATAGAGAACACAATGACAGAAGTAACACTACCTTGATCAAATCAAAGAAGCGAATACTTAGCCATGTAATTCTTGCGTCATTAAAAGAAAATGAGATTCTCTCTCAGGTCAAGCTTCCAAAACACCGGTGTGTTGCAGATTATGAATCACACTCTGTTAGACATGGTACAATACATGGCAAGTGACTCGGAGTTACAATCATCCCTTTGGGGTTAAACCCCAGATGATAGTGCCTAGGTTCTTGATGAGGTTCTGACAAGGTCCATGCCAATGACTCCATATATGGTATGGAATAGCAGGAAACCCAACCTTAAAATACATTAAGGTGTGTGGTTTTCCTGCATATGTCAAGTAGCTTAATCCAGACTAACTGGAAGACACATCTGTCGAAACCAGTAAATTTGATATTCCTCAAATCAATCGTTAGGAAGTCACATGATTACTCGAGCCCCTGAATTCTCTTGTAAGACAAATGAGTCGAGTAAAACATCATAGTTGATGATGGCCTAGGCAACTTCTACGATGTCGTTTTACCGCAAGCGCACGGTACATCGACGAGCAGGTATCGTACACTGGAAGGCGGTGCCACACTACCTATTTACTCCTAGGTTGAGTTAGACTTGCAAGTTTTATTGGTGGATGTGGATTATGGAGTGTCGTAATGGTGATGGATGTGAACGTCATGTCACTCGATGTTGCAAACTGACTCCACACAAAGAAAGAAAGAAATAAAACAAAGAGAAAACACATGAGAGAAATATCACTAGGGTTTCGGTATCCTCACTACTGCTTCGGGCACGGAATGAAGCTCATACATATCTAGATATTGATTCTTCCGAGGAGTCGATAATATGTTGTGCGGGCTCTTTACTTCGGTGCCACCATCGTTGATCACCTAGTAAGTAATATAGGGGTGTAACGAACGACTAAGGTTGATACCACTATCGTGGATCACCGCACCTAGATTGACGACGTTACAACCCTATTCAAACATGAAGGGACATCTCAACACGAGTGACACCACCGTGGATCACCACGTCTATCGAATTCCTGTCACCCCCGATGATAGCAAACCACAACATAACTCTACGGCTCCCTCAATTCCTAGCTACGTGGTAGCGGTGCCAATATCTTGGATCGCATCGATGCCACCATCATGTATCGCCTTTTACGCTACAGAATACCTTTAATTATTGGGTTTATCTTAGGGTGAGTTCATCGACCACCAAAAGTTGTCAATTCAGGGGTTCTAGGGTTGTCATTTCCTAGATCCAATTGTGGTAGAATTCCTTCCCTAGGCTAAGTTCCAACATTCAAAGGATCCCTAAATATAGATGGGTTTGGTGCTAATATCTTGGATCACAACCTCCATCAACTATGATGCCCTAGCAATAGGATTCAACCCAACCATAGCAATAAAACTACTCAAGCATAACAATAGATATGAAAACAAAAACGAACTTTGCTAGCATCATAGAAAACATCAAAATAGATTCAAAGAACAAAATACGTATCTTGATACAAGGGATGAGGCATAAGGCATGGCTTAGCCTCCAAAGAAAGTCTCTACACAGCTCCAAGGAATAAGACAGAGATGTCCCTCACAATGATGGCTACAACCTCTATATATAGTCCCCTCAAAACTTAGAAAAACACAGCAAAAACCCTTTGAAATTTGGCCCAAATTTGTTTCTGGCCGTAATTTAAGTGGTAGGCCCAAGTTGCCTCGGACCGAGTGGGATTTCCACTCGGCCGAATGGCAGATTTCAGCACTACGTCGTCATCTTGTAAAATTTCCACAGATTTCATCCGACCTCTGTTTGGTGCATTCTTGTGGTGTTGGAATCGTAATGAAGTCTTAGAAAAACAAAGCAAAACCCCTTTGAAATTTGGCCCAAATTTTTTTCTGGCCGTAATTTAAGTGGTAGGCCCAAGTTGACTTGGACCGAGTGGGATTTCCACTCGGCCGAGTGGCAGATTTCAGCACAACGTCGTCATCTTGTAAAATTTCCACAGATTTCATCCGACCTCTGTTTGGTGCATTCTTGTGGTGTTGGAACCGTATGAAGTCTACTATCCATGAAAAATATCAAAAAAATACTTTGCCAACTGGAATGATAGAAGATTTTAAAAAAATGAGAGGCGGTCCTGAAATCTGAGCTATTTTTCCTTACTCGATCGAGTGCGGTTGCACTTGGTCGAGTGAACATGTCTGATTGGTCGAGCCACATGAGGTCATTGCTTGGCTCAAAAGTTGCTCTACCACTTTTTTAGCTCGACCGAGTAGGGAAGCTACTCAGTCGAGTGGCTTGGTTTGCTCAGGCGAGTTGCAGAGGCTGCAGAAGCCTTGAAATGCCGTTCTGTCGATAATTAACTTGTCTGAGTAGCAAGGCTACTCACTCGAGTAGTTTCAAGCTCGGACAACTGCTAAGTCGAAGCCCTAGCTCCCTTCGCCTTTTTCACTCGGACAGAGTGGTATTGCCCACTCAAACCGAGTGGTCTGGAATTGCTGAGAGGCCTTGGGAACTCCATTCTTTTGCTCTTCTAGTTCTTCCTTCCTCTTATCCTCATCAAGCCCTCTTCTCTACTACATCAAGCATGTTATCATGAGTCTTCATGGTGCTTTCACATCGTCGATCATCCCCTTTGACTCCAAATTGCCCCAATATCGCTCCAAATCCCTAAAATACAACAAAATGCTCTCAAAGACAAATAGTCCCAAATAGTTGTATAAAAGCATATAAAATGGGGAATTGGAGGGTGAAATGAGCCATGAAAATATGCGACTAATCATGCAAAATAGGAGCATATCAAAATCCCCAAGCTTACCTCTTACTCGTCCTCGAGGAAGACTAATAAGAAGTTCACCGGGAGGTGAAAGCAATAAAATGAAAAGGAATGCAAAGAAGAGAGGGTCGCTAGAGTATTCTCTCAGATCTCAAGTTATTCCCAGCATATCACAACAATTCTGAAAATAACTCACATACTACCACAATGATTTCATATCTTATATAAACGAAGTACTTGAGAGCTTAAGATTGAATAAAAGGGATCTCTCTAGAGTTCATACATTTGGCCTATATCCACATCCTATGTTTCATAGCATCGAATATACATAACATTGGCTGCACACTTTTCAATCAAAATCTATAACTGAAGCGTAGAAGTTTCATACAAGGCATGCAGTATAGAATAGAATAAGAATCAAGACATGCACGCACTCATATGAAATCATAGGAAATCCCCGTAACTAAATTATTTCGTTAAGTTTCAGGATTATCAAACTTTTTCGTTCGTGCAAAACTCCACTCTGATGTCATGCTCACTCATTTGGTCAAAAGTTTTTCCCCCCAAGCTTGAATTGATTTATCACATTAAAGGAATTTTTGGTGAATTGAAACTTTGGTTTGGTTTTCCCAAAGTACATGTATTTGGCTCCAAGAGATGAAATTTGAGTTTTTCTTTGAATTTTTTTGAAACTTTGTTTCTTTTTGGCTTTTTTTAGGAGCGATAGGAATGGTATCTTGGTTTTGGCTCCTTTTTGGCTTATTGGCTCATTTTGACTTTTTTGATCTTTTTTGAGCAAGCTTTGCAATTGTTGAGATTTTGGGAATGGATGTAATAAAAATAGCCTTGGGAAAGAAAATCAAGTGACATGTAGAGAATGTAAGATATTTGTGGAGAATGAATAGATATAAAATTGGTTCACTCAAAGGTGTGCACAAATGGTTCAAAAGGATAATACATCAACTAAACTCATTCATAAGCACATGTATTCCTAATCCAATCAATAAGCAGTGTAGTAAATCAATCAAAATTTTCAAATCAATCATGCAACAAGAATTTTGAATAAGTGATATTCTAGCATGGCTTCAGTTATTCTAGTGATGCATGAATCTTGGTGTAGCATACTAAATACTACTTTACACATTCAGTTTCAATAAGCTTCATGCATTTGCACTAGAGAGATCATCAAAAAGAATATTTTCAAGTATTTATAGAAACTAAGATTATGAAATTCTCTAAGTAGAATGGCATGAAAAATACACGTTGTGAAAGAGGTGAAAGCATAAGATATAACATACAGAGAATTCACCTAGCAAAAGAAAAGAAAAGAAAAGAAAGTAATGAAATAAAAATAAAAGAAAAGAATGAAAAGAAAAATAAACACACAGTATGATGCATGAACACACATAAAAGGAAAATAAGATGGGAAAATCGAAAAAATGATGCAAAAATTAAAATTTGAAAATTTCTAAAAATCCTAAAAATAAAGTTAAAATGCACTAATGTAACTAAATGGCATGGAAATGCACTCCCCCAAGCTTAAACCTCACATTGTCCTTAATGTGATCATAAAATGTAATTATGAGGAACAAAGATAAATATGAGGGGGGCATGAATGAAAAAATGATGATATAAATGACATGAGATCCTAATGCAACTACATGCACATGCAATGATGTATGAGAGCACCTTCCCCGAAGCTTATACCAAACTAAATCCTATTCAAATGACTCGATCAAAATGTCACGGCTTCGCTGAGCGAGATCAAGTCAAATGAATAAGAAATTAAGATTTCACTTGAAAGAAATGCTCAATGGTGGGTGAGCAAAATGGTGAGACATATCAAAATGTGAAGATGGCAATCAAATCATATAATGGGTTTGGGGTGTAAAAAATTTTTGTTGCCGACATATGAGGTTGTTTTATTCAAGATGTCTAAACTAAAAAAACAATAAACATATACGGTCCTCTCGCTGTCGAGAGGATTCGAGATTATTGAAAGCAGTAAAAAATTACACTACGGCTACACTACTGGATTGATACCATCTTTAGCAAAAGGCAGATCAAGTATCTTTGTTGGTACATGCAACTGCTCCAACTGCTCCTTTCGTGGCTCCACCATGTATGTGTCTCCATAGGCTCCATCAGATTTCAGCAATACGGCTCCTAGCATATCTACAAGGACTCCACCTATACCCTGCAAGAGATAAGCCGCATCAATCTGATGTGGATAATTCTCCCCATGATAAAATTTTTCCAAAGAAGGTCATCAAAAGAAATATGTAAGATAAAGATCAGTTGATGACACTTCCCTAAAAATATATCTCCGCTCTCGTGCACGACGACAGGAAACTCCTCGTTGTTTGTCTCAGGTTTTTCAGGTAACCCTGGCATATAAGCATGGGTCTCATCAGGCGACTCCTCATCATCATCAGACTCATCCCAGCACACCACATGATCATATTCAATAGCATCCATAGTATGTGGCTACTCACTCTCCTCGTCAGACACATCCCATAATACATCCTGCTTATCAAGGTATACGTCCCAAATTACTTCCTTCTCGTGTGTGAACGTATCCTACAAAAGATGCGACTTATCATCAGTACCTGAATCTCAATAATTATCATAAATAGGGGTTGATTCGAATAAAAGAAAAGAGTGGGTGAAAGATTCGCCCTTAACGGGAGCAGTGAGCTCTGGCAGATGGTTCTCTGATGGATGCTCACCCATTGTGATGGAAGGAAAGGCGGTGTAATCTTCTCTTTGGCCTCCTCTCGAAAGTAACCTCCGGCTCTGCAGTGATACTCCTCGAGTGTCTCGTCTCAGTTGTCTCATCAGAAGTAACTGCAATCGCGCCAGACATCACTGTCTCGTCTGAGGTGACATGACCATATCCTCACAACGCATTGCCTCGGTCTCCTCCTCAGGTTCCTTAGATATAGAAGGCAATGTAAAATTCATCTTATCCTTTTTATGCCTCCTTCATTTCCGTCTTGGAACTCGAGGCACCCGATGGCATGGCTTGGCCTTCTCAATAGCAGGTGCAGGTGGCCATATGGGCTCTTGTATCAGGTAGGGGGACAAGCGGGATGTTAAAGTATCCTTAGGCTTTCCAGGTATGGAAGTGAATGTGTCGCCATTGGATGCATCGTATCTGTCATTCCGTGCAAGGTAGATAACCTCAATGTCTTCTCCATCTGAATCCTCTCTGTCGATCCACTCATCGTATGAACTAGCTGTATCCCAAGTGTCTCATCATAGTTCTTTCATCAGTGCCTGGTACAGTTGTCTCCTCGGAGGTGGGGTCATCGATGTCCTTGGTCTCTCCCTCGGGCTCATGAGATAGAAGAGTCCTGCTGATATCATTGATCTTTTGTTGCACTCAATTAATTGTCTCATTTAGCTCAGTAAAGGTTTCCTTCCGTTGAAACTCCATCTGTGCGATCACCAAATTGATGGGATGGTCAGGACTCAAGAGACAGACATATCGTTCGTAGGGCATGTGTCCCTCTATGTCGCAAGACTCACAATAGGCATAACATTCTGCATAGTGATCATATCCCTCCATCTGATATTATGTGTCATGTGTATACTATCCGTATTCTTCCATTGGAGCCTCATACTGTGCCGAATAATCATTGCCTGAATAATCCCAAAATTGCTCCATTGAACCTGAATAGTAAAAAACAAACAACCTGGAAAAGATATCATGGTACAAGAAGATAGAAATAATGATAAAGTAGGCGTCGAGGAAAAATTTCTCTTCTTTTTAACGCAGTCTAATCAACCTAATTGTGATAATATATAATATGGCGATACACCTCCTCGGCAACAGCACCAAAAACTTGATCGGTCCGGAATTAAACTCCGAAAATGATGTCGTTTTATCGCAAGCACATAGTACAACGTCGAGCGGGTATCGAACACAGGAAGGCGGTGCCACACTACCTATCTACTCCTAGGTTGAGTTAGAACTGCGAGTTTTATTGGTGGATGTGGATTATGGAGTTTCGTAATGGTGATGAATTCCAACGTCGTGTCACTCGATGTTGCAAACTGACTCCACACAAATAAAGAAAGAAATAAAACGAAGAGAAAACAAATGAGAGAAATATCACTAGGGTTTCAATATCCTCCTACTTCTTCGGGCATGGAATGAAGCTCATACATATCTAGATATTGATTCATCCGACGAGTCGATAATATGTTGTGCGGGCTCTTTACTTCGGTGCCACCATAGTGGATCGCCTAATAAGCAATATAGGGGTGTAACGAATGACTAAGGTTGATGCCACTATCGTGGATCACCGCACCTAGATTGACGATGTTACAACCCTATTTGAATGTGATGGGACTTCTCAAGACGAGTGACACCATCGTGGATCACCACGTCTATCGAATTCCCATCACCCCTGATGATATTAAACCACAACATAACTCTACGGCTCCCTCAATTCCTAGCCACGTGGTAGCGGCGCCAATATCTTGGATCACATCGATGCCACCATCGTGAATCATCTTTTATGCTACGGAATACCCTTGATTATTGGGTTTATCCTAGGGTGAGTTCATCGACCACCAAGAGTTGTCAATTCAAGGATTCTAGGGCTGTTAATTCCTAGATCCGATTGTGGTAGAGTTCCTTCCCTAGGCTAAGTTCCAACATTCAAAGAATCCCCAAATCTAGATGGGTTTGGTGACGATATCTTGGATCACCACCTCCATCAAGTATGATGCCCTAGCAATAGGATTCAACCGAACACTAGCAATAAAACTACTCAAGCATATCGATAGATATGAAAACAATAAAGAACATTGCTAGCATCATAGAAAACATCAAAATAGATTCAAAGAGCAAAATACTTAGCTTGATACAAGGGATGGGGCCTAAGGCATGGCCTAGCCTCCAAAGAAAGCCTCTACAAAGCTCCAAGGAATAAGATAGGGATGTCCCTCACAATGACGTTTACAACATCTATATATAGTCCCCTTTAACCCTAGAAAAACCCAACAAAAACCCTTTGAAATTCAGCCCAAATCTGTTTCTAGCCGCAACTTAAGTGGTGGGCCCGAGTTGACTCGGACCGAGTGGGATTTCCACTCGGCCGAGTGGTAGATTTCAGTACTGTGCCGTCATCTTGTAAAAATTCCATAGATTTCATTCGACCTCTGTTTGACACACTCTTGGTGACGTTGGAACCGACATGAAGTCTACTATCCAAGAAAAATATCATTAAAATACTTTGCAGATATTTTTCCTTACTCGAACGAGTGCGGTTGAACTCGGTCAAGTGCGGTTGCACTCGATCGAGTGAACATGTCTGCTCGGTCAAGCCGCAGGGGGTCATTGCTTGGCTTAAAAGTCGCTCTGCCTCTTGATTAGCTAGACCGAGTAGGGAAGCTACTCGGTTGAGTGGCTTGGTTTGCTAGGGCGAGTTGCAGAGGCTGCAGAGGCCTTAAAAATGTCGTTCTGTCGATAATTTAATTCGGCCAAGTAGCTTCTGGATGGTAAACAATACTGTTACAACCAGAAGATCGTGGTAGTTTGACCTTCTGCCCCAAACCACTGAAATAACCCGTTGGCTCGCCCCTCCTGAACGGGCGGCCAATCCAACGACGGGGTGCTCCTCGCCCGAACTTCGGAGGGCCACAGGGCGCCAGTCAAACCAAGGGCTCTACACTACAGGGAGATTGGCATACCCCGCCTCGACCACCGACAGAGGCGCTTGCCCATACTCCCTCGGTCTGCCAAGAACAGTGCGCACATGGCACGTCCGGACATCGCAGCCTCGGGCGTTGATAGAGGTGCACCCGTTCTCCCTCGGCGATCCAGGACCCACGCCCCAAAGTGAACGGCCAGGCCGTTCATCCTCTGCTCGAGGTGGCCCGATGGCTCATCTAGGGCCTTGCCTCTGGGAGGCTCTCCACCGGATCCTTGGATCATCGGACGCGACAAACAACCTAGTACAAGTACGCAACTGACACTAACACCGCCCGACCGTCTGATAAAGCACCACTTGGCCGCTGCGCCCCCTGACACTTAATGCTTTCGGCCTTGACACTCTGACAAAAGTGCCCCTGACCGTTGCGCCGTTTGACAAAAGCATGGCTGACACTCCTGTTCGTGACATCCTCGTCCGAAGCTTCCGCTGACACCAGGGCCAGCTCAGCATGTCGAGTCAGCACGCCAAGTCAGCCCTACCTAACTGCCTCCAGTCAGGTATAAATACCCCTTCGCTTCCAACGGTGAAGGGGCTGGCAAATTTACTCTTAGTCTTATCACTCACACACAAGGGCAAAGATCGTCCATATCTTTTTTCTTCCACTCATAGCTCGTCACGTACGGCGGACTCACCCCCAGTCTGACCTGCATGCCCAGCCCCCGCTTTAAGTCCTATTACCGACTTAGGCATCGGAGAGGCTAAGGGTTGGACCCCAACCCGGCCTTTCTGACGAGTTGCTCCTTGCACATGTTAGCTCGTCGCCACTGGTCGCACTCGCCCTCAGCCTCAGCAATTCGGCCCCTTCAACTGTATCCTGTCAGGTCCAACATCATGGTCAGCCCTAACAACAAGCTTATCCTCAACACCCTACTTATCACTTGCCAAATTGCCTGCCTTAATCCCCTCATTAACACAACCACCGTGCCATTGGTTCCCCTTAATACAAATTCATTGTACGCGGGTTCTACCTCGCAACAATTGGCGCCGTCTGTTGGAACGAAGGGTCACACCCATGTCAAACCCCATACCAGTCAACCGAAACCCTGACCATGGCAAGGACCCCATGGATCAAGAACCACACTCTCAACCAATGACTCCCGTGACTGACCCGCTCCCCAGGTAGAGGTCGAGACGGTCCAGGCCTCGGCCCGCGCGGTACAACAGAGCTTTGAGGCCTTCACTAGAATGATGGCAGGCTTTGTAATGACCGGGACGGAAGCACCCCCCGGCCCCTCTGAGCCCCCGAATGTGATACAGAACCTTCACCCTCAGTTCAAGGAAGAAGGGGGAGACCAGGGGCTCGCCGAGGAGATTGCAGCCCAATAGAGGCTCCTGGAGGAAGAGATGGAGATCGCACGGCTGTGGAGGCACCAGGATGATGCGGCCGCCGCGCAGAGGCATCTGGATGAGGCGGTCGAGACCGCCCGGCGAGCCCCCTGGATGACGAGACCGCTCGACGCCAGCTTCGCTTCATCATCTCGGAACGCAAAAGGCTCCGGAGGGAGAACGAAGGGAACTGGGAGATCCTGGAGGTGTTGGCGACAGGCCGATGACACATTGACGAGCGCGGCCCGCCGCTCGCCAGGTCTCCATCTCGAGGGCGAAGTCTGCCCAGTCGGTATCTCTCCCCAGATCGTCTGGACGAAGAGGCCATCCGTCGACAACTCCACTTCCTCGTCGCAGAGCGCGAGAGGCTCCTAAGGGGGAATCAGGAGCGGAGAGAGATCCCGGAGGCGACGGCTGGGGGCCGACAGTACTGGGATGACCGTAGCCCGCCACCCGTCGAATCCCCTATACACAGAAGGAGTCCCCCCAGGCGACCGCTTCGTTATTCCCCGGGGCATGACGACTGACGACAGCCGAGGAGGGACCGAAGCCTAACCCCAGAGTGGCGGAGAGGGCACGCGCCCGAGCGCCCCACCTACCCTGAGGAGGCCACATCATTGGAACGGTGGATCACATCCGTCCCGAGACCCGCAAGGTTCAAGGCCCCCCACCTGGCCACATACAGCGGGAGAGGCGACACCCTCTCGCACGTGCAACAGTACCGGGGGGCGATGGAGGCGCAGGATGTGGGTGACACGTTCCTGTGCCAGCTTTTCTCGCAAAGCTTGCGGGACGTGACGTTGGAATGGTACTACGGCCTACCCGAGGGATCCACTGGGAGCTTTGGCGAACTGTCCCACAAGTTCTGCCAGGAGTTCCGGGCCGGGTGTACGAAGAAGAAGCCCTTGGACTACCTCAGCATGATAGTCCAAGGGGAAGGAGAGACGATTGGAAAATAATTGCGTCGCTTCCAAGATGAGAGATGAGTGGTGGTGGCCTGTGGTGATTAAGTGCTCATGCTAGCCTTCAAGACAGGGCTACAGACCCAGAGCTTCCACAAATCCCTGCACCGAGATCCGTCGGCCGACTACGAGGCGCTAGTCGCTATAGCAGAGAGGCATGCGCTGGCTGAAGAGACTCTCGACACGAAGAAACTGTTCCCCGTGGCGAGGCCACCCCAATGCGAGCCTCGGTCGCATCCACGACCAAGGCAAGAATACAGACCTCGGGGGCGCGACCAGCTGGCCCAACCGAGGCGTGACCCGGCGGGGCGTCGCCCGCAAGATCGCCTGGGCCCGGCCCGAGAGTTCGCCCTGGCCCGGGAGCCCGCCCGAGCCATCCCGAGGCTGGAGGGACCCTTACGGGCCCATTACACACAGCTCAATGCCCCCATGATAGAGGTGTTGGCCGCGACGACAAGGGCCGGACTACTGCCAGAGACGCCCAGAGAGATGAAATCGGACCCGGTGCGACGAGATTTCCAGAAGTATTGTCGATACCACCAGGACCACGGCCATGACACCGACAACTGTTTCACCCTCAAGAGGGAGATCGAGCGGCTGATCCAAGCGGGCCACCTCGGGGGCTTCGTCGAGGGCAGAAGGCCGGACCGAGAAGATGGCAACCATCGGAGGGCACGGAGAGCGGATCCACCACCGCGCGGTGAGTGGGAGGAGCCTCTCCCCCCAAAGACGGTCATGCGCATAAATATGATATGCAGTGGAACGTCCTCTGGAGGAGTGTCGTCATCGAGCAAGAAGGCGTACACACGGCAAGTGATGACAACGGGTCTCGGTGGGGACACGAAGGGGAGAATGGTAGCCCGACCTACCATTACCTTTAGCGACGAAGATCTGGAGGGAATCGAGCTGCCACATGACGACACCATCGTCATCGAGGCCCGGATTGGGACGGCCGTCGTCAGCCACCTCTTGATCGACACTGGGAGCTCTTGCGACATCCTATTTATGTCGACGATTGAGAAGATGGGGCTAAGGCAGGTAAACCTGAGACCTTGCACTGGGCCCATCGTCGGCTTCACTGGCCACTCGACCCCTATTGTGGGGGTGATCACCTTACCAGTGCCTCTCGGAGAGGAACCCAGGGTTGTCACCAGCATGACGCAGTTCGTGGTTGTCAATGTAACGACCACTTTTCGTCGTACGTTGTTCGTGCACGTGCTTTTGGCCGTGCACGTGTTTGCTTTAGACTTTATTTGTTTGTGAACACTTTTGTGTGATATGCCGTCGTGAACGTCTCTGAGAGTATTAAATGGTGGCACTATATTGGAACGACGTTCTCGAGTCGTTTTTCCACAATTTGATCTTACTCGATGAGACGTGACGATTCTCACTCTTGACGGGAGACGTTTCTATTTTTAGTTCCGTCGTCCGACGTCGAAACTGAGATCCGTCTTCTTAGTTAGCTCACATTCGTCGCCACGATCACCCCGATATTTATTTTATAATTTTTGTAGTTCATTTGACCACTTTTATAATTTTTACAAGTTTTATAATATTTTTAATAATTTATTTTAAATTAATTTCGGCCAAATAAAATTTATTTGAGTTTTAAACGTTTTAAAGAATTTTTGAGCCAATTTCCAGCTCATTTGGACCAAGTCAAATCCTTGGGTGAGAAGGAGTTGGTTAGATTTGAATTTTAAATCTTTTTAAACTTCTAATCCTATTAGATTTAGCCCTAGACCAAGTCAACCCATCTATACTATATAAGCAACCCCTAGCAAGACCTATTTTCCAAAGAAATTAGCCCTAGCCTCTTCCAAACTCATTTTGGACGTTGCGACGAATCGTCGCAACGTTGCAGCCGTCGCCTGTGCACGACCGAAGATTTCCGCTCCGTTCCCTCGGTCTGACCGAGGCCACCGCCCGCACCAAGCAAGCCCCGCACCCCGCTGCTGTCGCCACCCCGCTCCCCGCTCCGACCGAAGATTCCTCTCGGTCAGACCGAGAGGCTTCCCCGCACCCGCTGCACAGCCGCCCGCTGCAAGCCCCCGCTCAGCGCCCGCCTTGTCGCCCCGCATCCGCTAGAGCTTGACCGAGCGGATCGCCCGCCTCCGCAACGTTGCAACGCTCGCAACGTTGCAGCGCCCGCTCCCTCGCATCCGCAGCACACGACCGATGGCCTCCCTCGCTCCGACCGAGAGAACCAAGCGCTGCCCCGCACTGCTGCACACCCCAAGCGTCGCACAAGCCCGTTCCCCCGCAGCGACCGATGGAGCTCCCCGCACCGAGGCTGTACGACCGATGGCCATACGTCGCAACCCCGCACCCATCGCATCGCTTGCCACCGTGGGCCCCCCAAGTTCTCCAGAGTTATTGTGGGTCCCCCAAAGGTCCCTAGGACTACTGTGGGCCCCACCAAGGTGCTTGCTCTTCGAGGATTCGTCGCGTACGACGTCGTCGCACGTCGTAGCCCGTCGTCGCACGTGCTAGCTTGGGAATCTGGAATCGTCGCCCCGGGTTGATTGCTCTGAATTTCCAGCGAGGAAACTAATTGGAATCTGGACTTGGAGCGCGATCTTATTATTCCAACCCCCGGCGTCGCTACCCGACGCCGGTGTAGCTTTCGCGTCGTGTTGAGGTAATGTTTTGCACCCCTAGGACCCCAAACCCAATTGCATGCTAATCAAGACTAAAATCAGTATTTTTAAAGTATTTTAAATGTTTTAGAATTCACTAATCAAGATTAATAAAACGGATGTAGGCCGGTGGACTTGTGCACGTAGGAATCGTAACTTTGGACTCGTTGGACGGTGTTTTCTTGACGTGATAATTGCAGGCAAGTGAAACTTGCCAACTCTTGTGTAGGGCCATGTTTTTAGGCCACTTCCTTACTTTTAGCGTAAAAGAGACTAGTCAGTGAAATGATAGCTGGCTAGACGCCTACTTGATCTAGTTTGACAACGAAACTAGATCCGTCACCTAAATGATCTAGCTTGACAACGAAGCTAGATCCAACCATTAAACTTGTCATTCATGCATGCTAAACTGTCACGTTTACTTTTCTTACTTGTACGCTTTACTACTTGCCATGCCATGTCATCCATGCATTGATTGTTGCATCGTAGCACACGCTACAATACTTGTCCTCGTACTACTTGTCCGGCTAGGTGCACCCCTACGCCATACTTGTTTACACACTTCCTGGCTCGTGGTCCAGAAGCGAGCATTCCAAGTTCGGGGGTAAGGCCCTGGCTCGACACACGTGGAGGGGTAGGGTTGAGCGACCACTCAGCGTAAAAGTGTGCCCGTACAGCCTCTTTAGCTGTAAGGCGTGAACTCTGTGCACGAGGTGCTTACTTTTCTTGTCTTGTACTTGTCTTGAGAATGTCATGCCATGCTCGTACTTTACTTCGCTTTACTTTACCTGTTGCACTCATTACTTTAACTGCCATGTCATTGCATCATGCTAGAACTTTTAGGTTGCTTTTACTTGTACTTTCAGTTTCACTTGCACAAGTCTTCCAGACTTGCTGACATGTGCCCCTTTCTCTTTGGGTGTCACATGTTAGACCCTGAGCCAGAGATAGTTGTAGCGGACGAGGTAGTTGCTGACACAGAGCCTACGTTCGTCGAGGAGTTCGTGGACACCGGAGACCAGTTTTAGAGGCTGTTGGCGTTGCTTTTGCTTTAGGTTGCTGTTAGATGTCGGTGCTTGCACCATTACTTTGTTGTTGTACTTTGTACTTTTGTTGGCCATGCTCGGCCTCTTTTAGACTTTTTCTTTTAGCCTGGTGGCTTTTCTGTGACGTTGAGATTTATTGCTATGGATATTCTGAGATGTTTCTTTTGTCTCTTCTCGTTTTTATTATCTTTGTTTCGTTTCTCGTTGCAAGGACCTGCAGTTTAAATTGATTGACGCTTATCGGACTTGCAGCTTTGTAGCTTCAAGTCTGAGCGGACCTTCTCACGCTTCGCCTCCACGTTTTTGGGAAGCGGGGCGTGACAGGTTTTGTTGGTGGCCCATGCAGGTCCAGTCTTGCAATTGCGAATTAACGGAACAACGATAATAACAGAATGTCCATTAAATAAATTGCAACATCCGAATCAGAAGCCCTAAGTCTAGTCGTTTTCTTAGGACACTAGGTGGTAAGAAGACTTAGTTAGACGTCTGTGCTTGATAGTTAGAGGCCCTGATTGTAGTTAGACTCCCTTCTAGCAATTGACTTAATCGTCGTAGGAGTTACCTTAGTGGTTATTGCCTAACCCTGACCATACTAGACCTCTAAAATTTCCTTTTGTCGTTCACCTGGGTTCAACGATTTCGGACCAAGCTGAACGTATTTCGTTTCCGTCTAGCCCCTTAGAAAGTCTTAGTGCTTAGTTTCGAATCTTTAGTTGGTCGACCGTAGGAGTTTCCGTAGACTTTTCTGGTTCATATCCTAGGCGTATGTATGTTTGGATCACCTGACCAATTTTCTTGCCTCGATTCACGAGATCGCCCCATGACGATCGTCGTCAATTTTCAAATCTTTCTGTTACAATCTTGAATCTTCCAAAAGTATTTTTCGACTTCCTCCTTTCCGAAGTTTAATTTTGATCCAAATTTCAATGCATGTATACTTATACTTCATCCCCCTTCGTTGATTTAAATTTTTAAAACGTTGTCGGAATTTCTGAATACTAGTTTATAGTATTTTTCTCCAGCCTATGTTTTTCGTACTTGTGTAAATGTGTCGTTCCTACATATATTAATTTTATTCTGAACCGTACTTTTATTTTGCTCAGTTCGATTTATAATTTTCTCTCTTATTTATGCCATTTGAATAATACATCGTGTTTACTTTTAATATACTTTTTAAGTCAAATGGAATTTCAGATTTCAGCAAGTTGGTTCTTGCTCGTCGTTCTCACTATTTCAGA
Source organism: Scilla litardierei (assembly GCA_030789695.1). NCBI lineage: Eukaryota > Viridiplantae > Streptophyta > Magnoliopsida > Asparagales > Asparagaceae > Scilla > Scilla litardierei. Next base: position 21,036 of record JAULAV010008462.1, read on the forward strand.
TTTTTGCAAAATTACTATTTTCATAACCTCTTCCTGCTTTAGACCCTCCTTGATTTGATTTTAAAGAATTGCTATTCGATCCTGATAATTCTTATGCTAAGTTACTACTATTTTCCTTCCGCTCACCATACACGTTTGTAGAAAAATTTCTAAACCAAATTGAATTTCAACTATTTTTATAACCGTGCCAGACTTGTTGTGCTCATATATTAAGAACCTTGTGTAAATCGTTTTTTTTTTCATTTTCGGCAAACCCTGGTTCTCTAAAAGTAGTTTCAATTGAGTATTTTAAATTTTCCATAGCCTAAAAGTTTTGAAAGCATTTAATATGAGTTTAAATTCTTCCGTTACTTGATTTCATTCTCGACCTTCCAAAACTTTTGACAACATATTATATTAAATTACTGACTTATAGATTTTCTAAACCATGTCCTTAATATTCGTGTAAATGATTTTACTTCCTTTTAAAAAGGATTTTTTTAGAACCAATAGGCCATTTTCTATTATTTTGAATATTCGACTCAAACTTATTTCAACTCGCTTTATCGATCTTCAAATATTTTATACAGATGAGGAATTCCAAATTTTTTGAGGAACAACAGTTTTCAATTTTGCGTATTTTAGCATGTGCTACCTACCCTATCTTCTTTCCTATATCCTATGTATGTATCACTACACCTCCTTTTCCCTCAACCTAAACATCACCATTGGGCCAATGTTCGTCTAACCAAGCTGTCTCCTTGCATTCGTCCTATCTGAACTCGTGCTTAACGATCCTTCCCTCGTCACGCTCTCGACCTCTCTTTATTGCTTAGGCCTTAGGGTCCTTCAATGTCTGGTTAACTCTTAGTTGTTAGTAGACCCTTGGACCTTGTGAGGTAGTCGTAGTGCACGTACCTAAGTTGTGTACGTGGGCTTGAATGAGTGTACCCCCCATAGTATATTGATGCTTGCCTATTGTGTGATATATATATATGTACTCGGAGTTATTCGTAATATTAGGAAGTTGTTGTGTGATAGTAGTTATAGATTTTTGTGGATAGCTATACTATACTAGGGATGCCTATGTATATGAGAATTAGCGTTGGAATATCTAAGTTGTGTATGTATTTAGAGATACTTATAATGGTTGAAATAAATGATTGGTAAAGCTATGTGTATGTTAGTAGTGATAATAATAAGAGTACGTATGGTTAAGAGGGTAGGCCTATTATGTGACCTATATGTTAGCACGTATGAGTGTGTGCTCGTATGTGGGTATGTATTGTGTTTAGACGTAAGTAGTTACGTTTTGTTGCCTGAGTATATAGGTGATATACATATGGAAGTAGGAGTATAATTTTGATTGGTATTGCTTGCTTTTCGGGATGTTGCATGCGTGCATACCGTGAGGTATACACGACTATTGCACATCTTAATTATGTATGTGTGGATGTGTTAGTATACTAATTATAGGTAGTAGGCTATGGTGTGAATATATACATTATTTAGGTGTGACTATACGGTGAATGTTTGTACTAGGGAGGGTATTATAAATATGTGGGTACTGGTGTCTGTATTATTATTATGGTATATAAATTGATTTAACTACGTGAGTATTGCCTGACCAATTATTAAGTGTGATTGATTTATGGAATGTATATGGTTGTAATGGTAGATGTATATATATGGGAGTGGTATTGGTATATGTATGAATGTCGTGTTACGTATATAGAATATTCTGATATATGTACCGAGTCTCACTCAAGCTTGAGTGGGTATACTCTAAGTATATTGAATGTATGTTTGTAGTTTGAATATAGCAATGCTTGATGTATGTATAGTGATAGGAGTGTTTGTGCCTGGTTGTGCTACGCACATGATTGTGGGTCGCTACACCAGTATATAGTTATAGGTGTTGGTCTTGTGGTATAGTTACTTACTAAGGACTTGTTGTGTGAACGTATGTGTACTAGCTAAAACTAGGTGTGTTTGTGTGCTAGTTATATAATGGTATGATTGGTGTATGTAAATAAAATGTTAGCGTGTATGGGTGTGCACCATGCACGGGTAAGTATGTGCTTAGTTATAGGTATTGATGACTACGATATATGAGGTGTGTCGTAAATACAGTTATAGGACCGTATGTGATGTGAATGTATGGTGAAATATTTGAATGCATTGAATGGCTATATATCGTGAAATTATAGTAGTGGTGAATGTATATTAGATATAGTGAATTTGATTTAATAGTGGTATGGTGTGACTATATGTGTTGAGATGTTTTGTATTGGATGAATATTAGAGGGTAGTATACCCTTGATGTTTGTGCATAGGTAGCTACATATAGGTAGAGCAATGATTGTATTGGCTAAGTGTGAGACTATCCCTATATAAGTATCTGAAATGTTGTTTTGCGAGTAGTAGTTATATAAGGGATGTATGTTTATATATATGATTGAAATACATGTATGAAATTGACTGAATATAATAGGTATAAGTGTATACGTATGTGAATGTATATACGTGTTGGTGGTATTAATGTTTGACTACTTAGTGCATATATAAGCACTTGCAATGACTATACCTGGTTTAAATTATAATGTGGCTTGATTGGGGTAGTTACTAGAGTGACTAGCTATATTAGAAAGTCCGAGGACGGACTTTATTCTAAGGTGGGGAGGATGTAACGACCACTTTTCGTCGTACGTTGTTCGTGCACGTGCTTTTGGCCGTGCACGTGTTTGCTTTAGACTTTATTTGTTTGTGAACACTTTTGTGTGATATGCCGTCGTGAACGTCTCTGAGAGTATTAAATGGTGGCACTATATTGGAACGACGTTCTCGAGTCGTTTTTCCACAATTTGATCTTACTCGATGAGACGTGACGATTCTCACTCTTGACGGGAGACGTTTCTATTTTTAGTTCCATCGTCCGACGTCGAAACTGAGATCCGTCTTCTTAGTTAGCTCACATTCGTCGCCACGATCACCCCGATATTTATTTTATAATTTTTGTAGTTCATTTGACCACTTTTATAATTTTTACAAGTTTTATAATATTTTTAATAATTTATTTTAAATTAATTTCGGCCAAATAAAATTTATTTGAGTTTTAAACGTTTTAAAGAATTTTTGAGCCAATTTCCAGCTCATTTGGACCAAGTCAAATCCTTGGGTGAGAAGGAGTTGGTTAGATTTGAATTTTAAATCTTTTTAAACTTCTAATCCTATTAGATTTAGCCCTAGACCAAGTCAACCCATCTATACTATATAAGCAACCCCTAGCAAGACCTATTTTCCAAAGAAATTAGCCCTAGCCTCTTCCAAACTCATTTTGGACGTTGCGACGAATCGTCGCAACGTTGCAGCCGTCGCCTGTGCACGACCGAAGATTTCCGCTCCGTTCCCTCGGTCTGACCGAGGCCACCGCCCGCACCAAGCAAGCCCCGCACCCCGCTGCTGTCACCACCCCGCTCCCCGCTCCGACCGAAGATTCCTCTCGGTCAGACCGAGAGGCTTCCCCGCACCTGCTGCACAGCCGCCCGCTGCAAGCCCCCGCTCAGCGCCCGCCTTGTCGCCCCGCATCCGCTAGAGCTTGACCGAGCGGATCGCCCGCCTCCGCAACGTTGCAACGCTCGCAACGTTGCAGCGCCCGCTCCCTCGCATCCGCAGCGCACGACCGATGGCCTCCCCCGCTCCGACCGAGAGAACCAAGCGCTGCCCCGCACTGCTGCACACCCCAAGCGTCGCACAAGCCCGTTCCCCGCAGCGACCGATGGAGCTCCCCGCACCGAGGCTGTACGACCGATGGCCATACGTCGCAACCCCGCACCCATCACATCGCTTGCCACCGTGGGCCCCCCAAGTTCTCCAGAGTTATTGTGGGTCCCCCAAAGGTCCCTAGGACTACTGTGGGCCCCACCAAGGTGCTTGCTCTTCGAGGATTCGTCGCGTACGACGTTGTCGCACGTCGTAGCCCGTCGTCGCACGTGCTAGCTTGGGAATCTGGAATCGTCGCCCCGGGTTGATTGCTCTGAATTTCCAGCGAGGAAACTAATTGGAATCTGGACTTGGAGCGCGATCTTATTATTCCAACCCCCGGCGTCGCTACCCGACGCCGGTGTAGCTTTCGCGTCGTGTTGAGGTAACGTTTTGCACCCCTAGGACCCCAAACCCAATTGCATGCTAATCAAGACTAAAATCAGTATTTTTAAAGTATTTTAAATGTTTTAGAATTCACTAATCAAGATTAATAAAACGGATGTAGGCCGGTGGACTTGTGCACGTAGGAATCGTAACTTTGGACTCGTTGGACGGTGTTTTCTTGACGTGATAATTGCAGGCAAGTGAAACTTGCCAACTCTTGTGTAGGGCCATGTTTTTAGGCCACTTCCTTACTTTTAGCGTAAAAGAGACTAGTCAGTGAAATGATAGCTGGCTAGACGCCTACTTGATCTAGTTTGACAACGAAACTAGATCCGTCACCTAAATGATCTAGCTTGACAACGAAGCTAGATCCAACCATTAAACTTGTCATTCATGCATGCTAAACTGTCACGTTTACTTTTCTTACTTGTACGCTTTACTACTTGCCATGCCATGTCATCCATGCATTGATTGTTGCATCGTAGCACACGCTACAATACTTGTCCTCGTACTACTTGTCCGGCTAGGTGCACCCCTACGCCATACTTGTTTACACACTTCCTGGCTCGTGGTCCAGAAGCGAGCATTCCAAGTTCGGGGGTAAGGCCCTGGCTCGACACACGTGGAGGGGTAGGGTTGAGCGACCACTCAGCGTAAAAGTGTGCCTGTACAGCCTCTTTAGCTGTAAGGCGTGAACTCTGTGCACGAGGTACTTACTTTTCTTGTCTTGTACTTGTCTTGAGAATGTCATGCCATGCTCGTACTTTACTTCGCTTTACTTTACCTGTTGCACTCATTACTTTAACTGCCATGTCATTGCATCATGCTAGAACTTTTAGGTTGCTTTTACTTGTACTTTCAGTTTCACTTGCACAAGTCTTCCAGACTTGCTGACATGTGCCCCTTTCTCTTTGGGTGTCACATGTTAGACCCTGAGCAAGAGATAGTTGTAGCGGACGAGGTAGTTGCTGACACTGAGCCTACGTTCGTCGAGGAGTTCGTGGACACCGGAGACCAGTTTTAGAGGCTGTTGGCGTTGCTTTTGCTTTAGGTTGCTGTTAGATGTCGGTGCTTGCACCATTACTTTGTTGTTGTACTTTGTACTTTTGTTGGCCATGCTCGGCCTCTTTTAGACTTTTTCTTTTAGCCTGGTGGCTTTTCTGTGACGTTGAGATTTATTGCTATGGATATTCTGAGATGTTTCTTTTGTCTCTTCTCGTTTTTATTATCTTTGTTTCGTTTCGCGTTGCAAGGACCTGCAGTTTAAATTGATTGACGCTTATCGGACTTGCAGCTTTGTAGCTTCAAGTCTGAGCGGACCTTCTCACGCTTCACCTCCACGTTTTTGGGAAGCGGGGCGTGACAGTCAACATCGCGTCGGCATATAATGGGATCATAGGGCGGCCATACATGACGGCCATCGAAGCGCTCCCCAGCTTGCTCCACCAGATGGTCAAGTTCCAAACCCCGCAAGGGGTGGGGTTAGTTCGGGGGAGCCAGAAGCTATCCATGAGCAACTACATGGGGTTGACCAAACACAAGGGTCCAGAGCAAACCATATTGGTCGGCCTCCTATATAAGAGGGAAGACTTTTGCGACCGAAGGCCGACCCCTACTGAAGAAACCGTTGGGGCACCCGTGGCCTCGAGGGAGGGTAAGACCGTTCCAATCAGCACTGCTACACGTGGGCGAAGAAATAAAGCTTCTGAATTGGCAACTTGGTCCTAAGGGACGCCACCTTCTAAGCCACCAAGACCGCTCGCTGAAGGAAGCGGCCCGCAAAAGGGAAGGGCGAGCTAATCCACCCAGGGAACCCTGAACACCGACTAAAGTGTAGCCGAAAACTGTAAGTCTTTAATGAAGTATTTCTTTTTCCTTTTGCTTCTTCAAATCTTACTGTCTCCACTTGAAAGTTTCAGTTGAAGATACAAGACCTCCGGGGCAAGCTTACGGGGCTTCGCCACCAAAACCGGAGCGCCATATGCGGGGTAGGCGACGGCCCAATACCCATCCCACTATAGATGCTAGGGGGAGGCGACGGCCCAATAACCGCTGATCACTCCATATTTTACACCTTTTTCCCGTGGATTTGCATGCCATTTAGATCGCCCTAATCATGTTTTTCACGATATATCGACGATATTGCGATGCTTTTCATGATTTGTTGTTTTTGTCGCATTTCAGGTGATTTGGCGCGATTTGGAGTGATCTCGAGACACGCTTACTCTAGACGGCCACCGACGACCTCCCCGAGGGATATTTTGCTGTTGGAGAGGAGCGGAAGAAGAATGGACGTCGCAGGAGCGACGAGGAGGCCAAAACAATCAGATTGGGCATCTTTTGTGTCCCACTCGGCCGAGTGGAGGAGCCACTCGGCCGACCAGCGAGACACTGCTCGGCCGACCCGTTCAGACACGATTTCCATGTGTACTCGGCCGAGCGACGGAGACCACATCGGCCGAGTGACGATACCACGTCCGCCCGAGTGGCGCCCAGACGAAGGCCCTCAAAAAGATCGAAGTTACTGTTTTTCGGCCACCTGAGCTTCAGAAGACCCACTCGGCCGAGTGGTAAACCGCGTCCGCCCGAGTGTAGTAAAGCCATCGGCTGAGTGACGACAACTCACTCGGCCGAGCCGCCTCCTAACTGAAGACCCTTGAAGCCCCCGACTTACTAGAAAATGACAGGGTTTTCACTCGGCCGAGCGACTTTTGTCACTCGGCCGAGTGCGATGCGCTGCCTGTAGCGAAATTTGCGGAAAACAGGCTGTGCAGGGGCGTTTTGGTCAGGATTTTTGGACGATTTTTGGGGCTATTTAAGCCCTGTTTTTACCCTAGTTTTAGGAGCCATCTCTTAGATTTTTTGCAGCTTTTTGAGATTATTTTTTAGCTTTATTATTTTGTGATTGGAGAAGAGAAAAACTTGGATTTTTGTTGGATTAATTGAAGAACTACTTTGGTTTGCATCTCTCTTCCCCAAAAACTCTATTTTTATTGTTTATATCATTGTTGTGATGAATTCCATTGTCTATTTCATTGATTATTTTTGTGCTATTGCTATGATTTGTGAGTAGTCTCCACGTCTTGGGGCGTGGGGATGAACCCTACAAGCCCAATTTCGTATTTGTGATAAATTGGTAGAAATTGTGCTAGAATCAATAATTAGAGATTAGATTGGGATCGAATTACTACGGATAGCTAGGTATTCATATCAATTGGGATTTGCAAGAGATTGGATCCCAATTTGATAGGAAGCCCTAGAAATCCGAATTGGGTTGGAGTCGGATTTTCGAAGCATCGGTTTGCAAGAGATTGGACCGATACTAGGATCTCCGGTTGCAATTCCGTGCCGATACCCGTTTGCAAGAGATTGGACGGGTAGGAACTATCCTAATTTAGATTGTGGACCGAGTTTGCAAGAGATTGGGCTCGGTGCGCAATTGGACGATGATGTTGATCCTAATGCTAGCTTTCCTAGGCTAGGGTTTGCAAGAGATTGGACCCGACCCTAGGATAGCTATAGACCGGCAACAGCGCGAGAGCGTGAGCTTGGTTCCACATTTAGTTGCAACTAGTTCATCCAAATTCTCATTCTAGCAATTTTGATACCGACGAACCACATTTATGAAACACGGTGAGTAGCGGGGATTCCCCATTCCCTAGACGTTCTTTATTTGATTTGATATTTCGCACATTTGTCTGACGATTGTGACAGGATCGCCCAAGGCAACTCTCTCTATTCTTGAATAGCCAGGTTGATTAGGAGAAAGCACGGTCATTCGTCCTCCCTGTGTTCGATACCCGCTCGCCGCTATACCGTGCGCTTGCGGTAAAACTACAACCGTTCTTTGGGTGTACGTCCCGGAGCGACCAAGTTTTTGGCGCCGTTGCCGGGGAGGCGATTGCGTTTGATTCTTTTTCACCCTAGCTATTTCTTTCTTTTATTTTTATTTTTTATTACCATTATTATTTCCCCTACTATTCTTACCTAACCCTTCCACGGTACTAATCATCTCTTTGAAACTCTGTTTTCCCTGTGCATGTACACGAGATCTACGGCGGACCCCGAAGCCTTATTATTCGATCCCGAGATCGAACGTACCGCGCAGAGACTTAGAGCGGAAAGGAGACAATATCCGGAAGGGCGGTTTATGACCAACCCGGAAACTCCCGAAGAATTGGCGGCGAGGATGGCGAGAATAATTTCTATTCGCGATAGGCTTCGGCCTAAGACCTCTTCTACTACGTCATCCATTGCCGTGCCGGAGTTGGCGGCCGACAAGAACATCGAGCTAAAGACGGGATTGGTGGTTTTGATGCAACAAGACCCATTTCATGGGAACGCTCATGAGAACCCCCACTACCACATCCAATCATTCTTGTCGAAGTGCGCCACTTTCCAAATGCCGGGGGTCCCCATCGATGCCATCAGACTGCGCCTCTTCCCCTTCACGCTAAAGGACAAAGCACTCTATTGGCTGAGGACGCAAGCTGACGGAGTTTTCACCTCTTGGGACGGGTTGGCGGATGCATTCATTGACAAATTCTATCCACCATCCAAGACGGTGAAGATCCGGAGCGCTCTCATGTCCTTCAAGCAAGGACCACATGAGACGCTCTATGAAGCTTGGGAGCGATTTAAGGATTTACAGCACCAATGCCCGCACCACAGTATAGAGGATTGGGAGCTAGTTCATAGCTTCTACAACGGTCTCCAACCGGGGACCAAACAAATTATTGATGCCGCGGCGAATGGTGCAATCTTGTCAAAGACTCCCGAGGAAGCCACGGCCCTAATTGAGGAGATGGCCTCAAATAACCAACAATGGGGCGATGAGCGAGGACACTCCACATCCTCCTTAAAGCCAACTAGCATCTACGAGGCAAAGGCCGTAGCGGAGCTCACGAGCAAATTCGATTCTCTCCACAAGGTGGTGGAGAGATTGGAGAAATTTATCACGGAGCCCCAAGGAAGCCCATCCACCTCCGCACCGACCAACCAAATGTGTGATTGGCAAGACCAATCTCAAGTCATATACTCGGGAGGAGAGCAAGGAGAAGGATCCTTGGAGCAAGTACAATATGTTGCGGGGAACCAAGGGTATTGGTCCAATCCGGCCGCAAGAAATCATCCGGGATTCTCCTACGCCAACAATGAAGGAGCTTTGAACCCGCCACAACAACCGCCTAATCAAGCTCGACCACCACCACCCCAACAACAATACTATCCGCCGAGGGGGCCTCCGCAACAAAACTTCCAACCAAAGCAACAAGTTCCACCTTATAGGCCTCCCGGATACAACCAAGGGTGGAGGAATCAAAATCAAAACCCTCCACAAGCTCCACAACGATCCGATTTTGAAACTAGAGTGGAGGCGTTCATGGTCGAGCAAAATAAGGTGAATGCTACTTTGAAGGCGGGGCAAGAGTCTCTTAATACCGTAGTGGCTCAAATATCGGAGCAATTGGCGTTGCTCAATCGGAACACTCAAAGATTGCCGGCGCAACCGGAGCAAAACCCACGGGGCAACACGGGCCACATCAATGCCGTAGTTGCCGTTACTACTAGAGGCGGGAAGGACACCACCCCCGCTATGATTCCTACCGAGGAGGCCGTGGAGGAAAGCTTGGAGCCGGTTGAGCCGGTAGTTGAGATTGAAAAGGAGAAGGAGCCACGAGACAAGGAGAAATCTAGGGCGGAGCTATTAATTGAGGAGAGGCGCTTCATGCCACCGGTCCCATTCCCCCAAAGACTAGCGAAAGCGAAAATGGAGAAAAGGCTAGCGAAATTCCTCGAGTATCTAAGAGGAGTTAGCCTAAATATTCCCTTCCTTGACGCCATCATCGAGATCCCCACATATGCCAAATTCTTGAAGGACTTGATTTCGGGGAGAAAGAGGAAGGAGAAGATCATGCTAGCCGAGGAGGGCTCTTGGTTCACCAAGAGAGAAAAGGAGCCGGCAAAATTTAAAGATCCGGGGAGTTTTCGGATTCCTTGCACTTTGGGCGGCGTGCCTCTTCAAAAGGCGTTGGTCGATCTTGGGGCTAGTGTGAGTCTCATGCCCCTCTCCATGTTCTTAAAGCTTAACACCGGGACAAAGTTGAAACCCACCGACATGCGCATTCAATTAGCCGATGGCCGGATAACAAGGCCGGTGGGGATTGCCGAAGACATCCCACTTCAAGTCCGGGGTGGAATATGCTTTCCATGTGACTTCGTCATCATGGACGTTAAGGAAGAGGGAGACACCTCATTGATACTTGGACGCCCATTCCTCGCCATCGCCGGAGTCATCGTCGACGTGCGCGAAGGTACCTTAACCTTAAACGTCGAAAACATCGAGGTGGAGCTCCACATTCCCAAGGCAATGAAGCACATGCCTTACCATGAGGAGCTCGATTATATGGACCTCCTCGATGAGGTGATAGAGGAGACGATTCCTCACTCAATTGGCGCCCTTTTTGATGAAGAATTTGAAGAAGGCCCGGATTTAGGCCATGAAGACAATAATGATGATTCCCCCGACTTCTCCGCTGATGAAGATGAAGGCGACGCTGATGTCGCAAGGATTCGAGAGCTCTGCAAGCTCTCGAAATCAAAGTCTCCAAAGAAAGCTCCGCCGGTACGGAAATCGGCATCGCCGGTTAAGCCGTTGACCGGGGCAAATGCTAGCTTGGGGGATCCTCCCCCCAACACTATTCGAGACAAGAGACCTCCGAGGGAGAACGCTACGCCGCCACGTCCAAATCCAAGCGCGCTCCCCGGGAAGTTTGACGGGTGCATCTCATATGCACCAAACATCCCGCATTGATTGAAAATTATAGGGGGTCGAGCTCACGACCTAAAACGAGCACTTGTCGGGAGGCAACCCGACGGTGTTTGCTTTATTTTTACTTTTTCTTTATTTTCGTTTTAGAGATTTTTAGCGTTTTGAGTCATCCGACCAAAAATTTTGTGATAACGGGTCCTATTTTTCTTGACAGGAGAGGAGATAGGTAGATCCATCATGAGGAGGATGAACGAGACGATGAGGAGCGCCCCAAGAAGGCGTTCGACGCTTAGGAGGAGCATGAAATCGACTGGAGGAAGAAAGACGGAGTTTAGAACCTAAACGAAGACAAACAGCAGAATACAAGGCTCACTCGGCCGAGTATACTAGTCACTCGGCCGAGTCCAGAAGTTCGTCCGGCCGAGCCGCTCACGAACAAGGGAAGTCTGCTGTACCCAACTCTCTGTCTATTTTCCTCATTTCATTAGAACTGCTACTCGGCCGAGTCCACATTCTCACTCGGCCGAGTAAAACGGATACCCTCCTAGGGCGAGTCATGCCGAGTAGCTTGAGTCACTCGGCCGAATGGACTTACTCCACTCGGCCGAGGCTGGCAAAGCCACTCGGCCGAAGCGATATCGGGGAGAAATTTTTATTTGCCTCGCTCGGCCGAGTGAGCACGTCACTCGGCCGAGTCGTAACTTTTCTATATATAAGCGGAGAGGGGGGGCGCGGAATTCGAAAACGCAAATCCCCAATTCTCGCCCGCGCCCCTTCAGCTCCCATGCCCGATTCCCCCTCGCTCGACCCTCACTCGCCCGACCGCCGCTGCCCCGCCGCCGCTCGGCCCGCCACCGCCGGCCGAGCCCGCCGACGCCTCGCCCGAGTCGCCGGCGGTGGCGCACCGCCCGGTCACCTCCGGTTCGCTTGTTTTCACCATTTTCTCCTCTTTTTGCGTAGTTTTTGAGGATCCATGTATTAATCGAACCCCTAACCCGAATCAATTCCCATATCTATCTGTTATACCCCTATTGCTCCATACATTTTGATTATTACTCGCTGATATCGCTTTTCCATGCGCAGGTTGCTTTTTGGAGCTTAGGGGAGCTCAGGGGAGCTTCTACGGGCTACTCAGGACTTCGTGGAGGCGCGGACTTCGCACGCTTCCACTGCTTAGCACTCGCAGCGTGTTTGGGTAAACTCTTTCCACTCTTTGTGCACACGCCGCACTTTTCACTTTTCGGCGCGCGCTCGGGGCCGATATGCCGCCCCGGACACGGCCGCGGTCGAAGAGAGCTTCCGCCAAGCGGAAGCGGTCGGATGATGCCGGCCCCTCCTACGAGTTGGAGGACTCTCCTCCACCGTCCCCCACACACCCCGCACACCCAGCACAGCCTGCAGGCCCCGCACACCCCGCACAGCCTGCAGTGCACCCACAGCCCGCACAGCCTCTCCCTGCCGATCCACAGCCACCACCACCGGCTCCACTGGTCGGGCCGCTCGGGATTACGTTCCGAGACGATGCACACCGCGCCGTCTTCGAGCGTATCTCCCAGCGCTCGATCGTACCCTCCAGGTTTGCACACCTCGCTGACCTAGGACGCCTGGGGGTACTTGAGGGGATGCTCACGTTGTACGACAACGTGGGCTGGCGAGATTTTTTCCAGGTGTCGGCGGATACTTTTACCCGCCCGACACTTGAGGTTTTGAGTTCGATCGCCCGGACCGATGAGGGATGCTCATTTAGGTTCATGGATCGAGAGTGCCAGGTCACTCTCGATATGATGAGAGCGTTCTTCTCATGGCCCGCAGTCCCCGGAGCCGATCGCGGTTACGGCCCTACCCACATCCCCCCACCTTCTTTCGACGCTGGTGCCTTCTGGGCCCGGATCACAGGCCACCACGCCGCCTTTGACCCTAGTAGGGCCAAGGCCTCGGCCATTGTCTACCCCTGCCTACGTATTTCCCAGCGCCTTATGGCGACCACCTTTTTGGCCAGATATGAGCCGGGCACGATGTCTACGCTAGAGCTTTACATGCTCTACGCGATGACACGTCCCAGAGCTCTATCTAGGGATGGAGATGAGCTTGTCCCCGCCGTCGTGATCGACATTGCGGCTTGGTTTTAGACCGTATCATTGTGTCGGTGGGCGCTCGCTCACCGATATGCTGCGGCGGTCTGATCACCCTGCTTACCATGATGACCGGCGAGGACCTTCCTGACGACCTGCGACGCGTTCCGGGCCCCACTTCCTTGTCGATAGACGTTATGGCCCGGATGAAGATGCTGCGTCCGCATGGTGAGCGTCATTGGGTCTGGTTGCACGGCCCTTTCGGTGCCGACTACATGATTCTCCCGAGCCCAGCTCGGACCCAGATTGCACCGGCCCACGTTGACTGGCTCCCAGCGATGGATGTCATCATCCCCGCTGCGTACGTGCTCGAGGCCGAGGAGGCCGAGCAGGCCCACGCTGCCCACGCTGCCCAGGCTGCTCCCGCAGACCCTGCTGCACACCCTGCCGAGCCTGCTGCCGAACCCGTCGACCCTGTGGCCCCTCAGCCTGTTCCTGACGTTTCCACTGCTCCTGACACTTCTGTCCCCACCTCTGTCCGTGTCGAGAGTACTTTTGCTGAGCCCACTTCCACCACTGTCACCACTTCCGAGGCTGTCCCCACCACTCCCGCTGCCACCTCTGGCCCTCTGTCCGTGGAGCCTCTTTGCTCCGCACTCCCCGAGCGCCCACCGACCTTTGTCGAGAGTGGAGCGCCCTCGTTTGCCGTGGTCGTGGAGACCATGGCTAGCATGATCTCCGCTGGGATTGCGCCTTTTGGTCCACACAGTTTCGCCCCAGCGGTAGAGTCCTCTGTCTCCACAGCCGACGTATTCTCCGAGAGCGTCGTGGCGTCTGTCCACACTTCTGGGCCACTGACCTCTCTTGCCACTTCGTTGCCTCTTTTGCACGCTTCCTTTGCTGCCGCTGCCTCTACTTCTCACCAGCCGGTGTCCCGGCCTCACACTGAGGCCAGGCCCACATTTGCTGGCGCGGCACCTTTTGTCCCCTTCCCTGCTGAGCCCGTTACATACTCCACTCGCGTACGCCAGCCCCGCCCTGCGCAGCCTAGACCGGTGCGTCCCTCTGCACCACCCCCACCCGACACTGTACTGCAGAGTATACGTGCTCTTGAGTTGGCGGTGAGTGGTCTTAGAGCTGACCTTAGGACCCTGTCCTCCACCGTCTCTACGATGGCTGGACGCTCTGCCCTGATCCCTCAGATCCACTACTGCCTGACACAGATCTTAGAGCGTCTTCCGCGCGTACCACCACCCACCCAGCAGGTTCCCACTCACACTTCCACACACACTAGACCTGCTTCCACTTCCACGCCCACCCCAGCTCAGCAGCCTACACCACCACCACCACCACCTCCGCCTCAGGACGGAGATGGCGCAGCACCACCTTCCTAGGCACCCTTGATGCCATCGATTCCTTTTGCCGTTGTGCTGCCCGTTTCTGCTGGGTCCTGATGCCTTTTTGACCACCCCCCTCCCCTCACCTTTTTGGGATTCTCATTTGCCGTATCTTTATATATCTTTTTTTTGGGAGAGAGGGAGAGCTTTTGGTGACCCATTTATACTCGTATCACTCATATCTGTGCATGCATCATATCCGCATCATATTTTCGTTTCTTTATTTTTCGTTTTATTATCCTTTTCCTTTCCATCATGCATGCATCCTCACTTGCCCCTCTCATTACTTGTCTCTCTGTGTGCCACACTTTGCACATTGAGGACACTGTGCACTTTAGCTTGGGGGAGTGAGTTCTTACGTTCTTTTTCGATTTGCCACCTTTATTTTTAGTTTTTCACACCGTTTCTTTTCACTTTTGCACTCATTTTTCTTTATTTTCTTTCATTTTGCCATGCATCACGTTTTTCTTGTTTCTCTGTGTGCCGCATTGCATAGTTTTATTTTTCTTATCTTTATTTCTTTCCTTTTTCATCTCATGCTAGAGATGAATTTTCCGTGATGATGTCTACGTGGAGTTAGCTTATTCTATATGCATGATATATTTGTCATGTCTTAGATTTTATTTCTGATATCATATGCTATGACTTGCTTTGCATCTAGAATAGTAACCCACACTTTTTCCACGTGAAAATGGATGAAGTTTTATTATTAACTGAGCCTGAATATTCATATGTATGCTATCACAGAAAACACACCAAGATTCACGCATTGAATGCCTATATCTGGAGTACCGATTTCTTTTCCTATATCACTTCTATATGCATGAATTGTACACTTCACTTCGGGATGATTGAATGATGTTAGCTATGATATATCTGGATCAGTTAGCTTTTTTTGATCGAAACTGAGTAGATTAGATTACCCTGCTGAAGTTGTCGTGCATGTCTTATAGAGTGAACCGAGAGTTATATATATTTCTTTCTCCACAAATCTTGAACATCATTCTCTACTTTTAAAAATCATTGGTGAATCTCCCCTTAGTGATTCTATTTTATGGCATTTCCCCCGCTATTAATTCCTAGCTCCAAATCCCTTCTTCTAAAAAAAAATTAAATAGATGAAAGAGAGAAAAACATACTTGTATATCATTATCTCTCTCTGAGTTGGGATCATTGTATATATTTGCTTATTGAAAAAAAAAAAAGAAAAGAGGAAAAGTCCTCAATAAAAGATCCCATCTCACTTTCTTTCTTTCTTCTTTCTCTTCTTTGCTTTTGGAGCTATATAAAAATGGGGATGTAAATATTTTTGTGCCACCACGCTTATAGATAAGCTTGGGGGAGGGGATCCATTGATGTGTGAGAGAGTGACTAATTGACATCGCACGACAACCTAGGCTAAGTAATATTCTATACTCGGTGAGATTGTTTCTAGCTTCACGAAATCCAGAAATCTAAGCCTAGCGTTCATTTCATGAAATCCAAACTTTTCCATTCTCTCTATTCTATAGTGTGATACTCTTATACTCCAGATAGAAAGCGTTCAATTGAAAAGTGTGTGATCTGTGATTTGTATACCGCTTTAAATGATTCAGGCAATGTTAATTTTAAGATCATTCCGTTCTTCATGATTATATCAATGTTCGTGGGTTTTCTATTTCTATTTGCACTATTATACTATGATATCAAAATAAGATTCTTTGACATGTATTTATCATTCGGTGCATGCTATAAGAGTAAGTGAAACCCACGTCCTGAGAAAATAATCTAGCACCCTACCTCTTCGCTTCTTTCTTTCGTCTTTATTTTCATTTGGTTTTCATTCTTCTTCGTTTTTCATTTTTTTCGTTTTTCGCCGTTTTCGTTTTCCGAATCCACCGGGTTCACCTTTTACTTATCTTCCTCGAGGACGAGTAAGAGGCAAGCTTGGGGGATTTTGATCACTCCATATTTTACACCTTTTTCCCGTGGATTTGCATGCCATTTAGATCGCCCTAATCATGTTTTTCACGATATATCGACGATATTGCGATGCTTTTCACGATTTGTTGTTTTTGTCGCATTTCAGGTGATTTGGCGCGATTTGGAGTAATCTCGAGACACGCTTACTCTAGACGGCCACCGACGACCTCCCCGAGGGATATTTTGCTGTTGGAGAGGAGCGGAAGAAGAATGGACGTCGCAGGAGCGACGAGGAGGCCAAAACAATCAGATTGGGCATCTTTTGTGTCCCACTCGGCCGAGTGGAGGAGCCACTCGGCCGACCAGCGAGACACTGCTCGGCCGACCCGTTCAGACACGATTTCCATGTGTACTCGGCCGAGCGACGGAGACCACATCGGCCGAGTGACGATACCACGTCCGCCCGAGTGGCGCCCAGACGAAGGCCCTCAAAAAGATCGAAGTTACTGTTTTTCGGCCACCTGAGCTTCAGAAGACCCACTCGGCCGAGTGGTAAACCGCGTCCGCCCGAGTGTAGTAAAGCCATCGGCTGAGTGACGACAACTCACTCGGCCGAGCCGCCTCCTAACTGAAGACCCTTGAAGCCCCCGACTTACTAGAAAATGACAGGGTTTTCACTCGGCCGAGCGACTTTTGTCACTCGGCCGAGTGCGATGCGCTGCCTGTAGCGAAATTTGCGGAAAACAGGCTGTGCAGGGGCGTTTTGGTCAGGATTTTTGGACGATTTTTGGGGCTATTTAAGCCCTGTTTTTACCCTAGTTTTAGGAGCCATCTCTTAGATTTTTTGCAGCTTTTTGAGATTATTTTTTAGCTTTATTATTTTGTGATTGGAGAAGAGAAAAACTTGGATTTTTGTTGGATTAATTGAAGAACTACTTTGGTTTGCATCTCTCTTCCCCAAAAACTCTATTTTTATTGTTTATATCATTGTTGTGATGAATTCCATTGTCTATTTCATTGATTATTTTTGTGCTATTGCTATGATTTGTGAGTAGTCTCCACGTCTTGGGGCGTGGGGATGAACCCTACAAGCCCAATTTCGTATTTGTGATAAATTGGTAGAAATTGTGCTAGAATCAATAATTAGAGATTAGATTGGGATCGAATTACTACGGATAGCTAGGTATTCATATCAATTGGGATTTGCAAGAGATTGGATCCCAATTTGATAGGAAGCCCTAGAAATCCGAATTGGGTTGGAGTCGGATTTTCGAAGCATCGGTTTGCAAGAGATTGGACCGATACTAGGATCTCCGGTTGCAATTCCGTGCCGATACCCGTTTGCAAGAGATTGGACGGGTAGGAACTATCCTAATTTAGATTGTGGACCGAGTTTGCAAGAGATTGGGCTCGGTGCGCAATTGGACGATGATGTTGATCCTAATGCTAGCTTTCCTAGGCTAGGGTTTGCAAGAGATTGGACCCGACCCTAGGATAGCTATAGACCGGCAACAGCGCGAGAGCGTGAGCTTGGTTCCACATTTAGTTGCAACTAGTTCATCCAAATTCTCATTCTAGCAATTTTGATACCGACGAACCACATTTATGAAACACGGTGAGTAGCGGGGATTCCCCATTCCCTAGACGTTCTTTATTTGATTTGATATTTCGCACATTTGTCTGACGATTGTGACAGGATCGCCCAAGGCAACTCTCTCTATTCTTGAATAGCCAGGTTGATTAGGAGCAAGCACGGTCATTCGTCCTCCCTGTGTTCGATACCAGCTCGCCGCTATACCGTGCGCTTGCGGTAAAACTACAACCGTTCTTTGGGTGTACGTCCCGGAGCGACCAATCGCCGTCTCAAAGACTCCTGGGTAGGACCAATCCTCGCCACCCAAACCGGAGAGGGGCACGGGCCGAGCTACGTGCTCGCTCCCCCCACCAGGGAAGACCTCCGGGGCAATCTTACGGAGCTTCGCCACCCAAACCAGAGTGCCATATGTGGGGTAGGCGACGGCCCAATACCCGTCTGACTATAGAGGCTGCGGGGAGGCGACGGCCCAATACCCGCCCTCTCAAAGACTTCGGGGCAGGACCAATCCTCCCCACCCAAACCGGAGAGGGGCAGGGCCGAGCTACGCGCTCGCTCCCCCCACCAGTGAAGTCCTCCAGGGCAAGCTTACGGAGCTTCGCCACCCAAACTGGAGCGCCACATGCTGGGTAGGCGACAGCCAATACCCGTCCGACTACAGAGGCTGTGGAGAGGCGACGGCCCAATACCTGCCCTCTCAAAGACTCCGTGGTAGGACCAATCCTCGCCACCCAAACCAGAGAGGGGCACGAGCCGAGCTACGCGCTCGCTCCCCCTACCAATGAAAACCTCCGAGGCAAGCTTACGGAGCTTCGCCACCCAAACCGGAGAGCACATGCGGGGTAGGCGACGGCCCAATACCCGTCCGACTATAGAGGCTGCGGGAAGGCGACAGCCCAATACCCGCCCTCTCAAAGACTCTGGGACATGACCAATCCTTGCCACCCAAACCAGAGAGGGGCACGTGCCGAGCTACGCGCTCGCTCCCCCCACCAGTGAAGACCTCCGAGGCAAGCTTACGGAGCTTAGCCACCCAAACTGGAGCGCCATATGTGGGGTAGGCGATGGCCCAATACCCGTCCGACTATAGAGGCTGCGGGGAGGCGACGGCCCAATACCCGCCCTCTCAAAGACTCCGGGACATGACCAATCCTCGCCACCCAATCCGGAGAAGGGCACGGGCCGAGCTACGCGCTCGTTCCCCCCACCAGTGAAGACCTCCGGGGCAAGCTTACGGAGTTTCGCCACCCAAACCTGAGCGCCATATGCGGGGTAAGCGATGGCCCAATACCCGTCCGACTATAGAGGCTGCGGGGAGGCGACGGCCCAATACCCGCACTCTAAAAGACTCCGGGGCAGGACCAATCCTCGCCACCCAAACCAGAGAGGGGCACGGGCCGAGCTACGCGCTCACTCCCCACACCAGTGAAGACCTCCGAGGCAAGCTTACGGAGCTTCGCCACCCAAACCGGAGCGCCATATGCGGGGTAGGCGACGGCCCAATACCCGTCCAACTATAGAGGCTGCGGGGAGGCGACGGCCCAATACCCGCCCTCTCAAAGACTCCGGGGCAGGACCAATCCTCGCCACCTAAACCGGAAAGGGGCACGGGCCGAGCTACGCGCTCGCTCCCCCCACCAGTGAAGTCCTCCGGGGTAAGCTTACGGAGCTTCGCCACCCAAACCGGAGTGCCATATGCGGGGTAGACGACGGCCCAATACCCGTCCGACTATAGAGGCTGCGGGGAGGCGACGGGCCAATACCCGCCCTCTCAAAGACTCCGGGCAGGACAAATCCTCGCCACCCAAACCGGAGAGGGGCACGGGCCGAGCTATGCGCTTGCTCCCTCCACCAGTGAAGACCTCCGGGGCAAGCTTACGGAGCTTTGCCACCCAAACCGGAGCGCCATATGAGGGGTAGGCGACGGCCCAATACCCGTCCGACTATAGAGGCTGCGGGGAGGCGACAGCCCAATACCCACCCTCTCAAAGACTCCGGGGCAGGACCAATCCTCGCCACCCAAACTGGAGAGGGGCATGGGTCGAGCTACACGCTCGCTCCCCCCACTAGTGAAGACCTCCGTGGCAAGCTTACGGAGCTTCGCCACCCAAACCGGAGTGCCATATGCGGGGTAGACGACGGCCCAATACCCGTCCGACTATTGAGGCTGCAGGGAGGCGACAGCCCAATACCCGCCCTCTCAAAGACTCCGGGGCAGGACAAATCCTTGCCACCAAAACCGGAGAGGGGCACGGGCCGAGCTACGCGCTCGCTCCCCCCACCAGTGAAAACCTCCGGGGCAAGCTTACGGAGCTTCGCCACCCAAACCGGAGCACCACATGCGGGGTAGGTGACGGTCCAATACCTGTCCAACTATAGAGGCTGTGGGGAGGCAATAACCCAATACCTACCATCTCAAACACTCCTGGGCAGGACCAATCCTCGCCACCCAAACCGGAGAGGGACACGGGCCGAGCTACGCGCTTGCTCCCCCCACCAGTGAAGACCTCCGGGGCAAGCTTACGGAGCTTCGCCACCCAAACTGGAGCGTCATATGCGGGGTAGGCGACGGCCCAATACCCGTCCGACTATAGAGGCTGCGAGGAGGCGACGGCCCAATACCCATCCTCTCAAAGACTCCGGGGCAGGACCAATCCTTGCCACCCAATCCGGAGAGGGACACGGGCCGAGCTACGCGCTCGCTCCCCCCACCAGTGAAGACCTCCGGGGCAAGCTTACGGAGCTTCGCCACCCAAACCGGAGCGCCATATGCGGGGTAGGAGACGGCCCAATGCCCGTTCGACTATAGAGGCTGCGGGGAGGTGACAGCCCAATACCCGCCCTCTCAAAGACTCCGGGTAGGACCTATCCTCACCACCCAAACCAGAGAGGGGCACGGGCCGAGCTACGCGCTTGCTCCCCCCACCAGTGAAGACCTCCGAGGCAAACTTACGGAGCTTTGCCACCCAAACCGGAGCGCCATATGCGACACCCGCTCGCCCACTGGCCTCCCACGTAAACCCATGATCCTCTAAAAACTCGAACCTTGGGAAAAGGACAAGGGCACACAGCTCGAGGCGTCCTTCGCACATGCCAAGGACCGATGAACAACTCGGGGTCCTGATAAAGTCTGCCGTCGATGCGACTCGTAGTAACAAAAGGACGCTCAGGAAAGGCGCCATTGATGATGACACACCCCCCGAGAGACAAGGACTGACGAATCACGTCCAGCGCCACCTGCCAAGAGCGGTTTCCAAAAGATGTGATTCAAAGGAGCCCATTAATGTTGCCAGCTCATCACATTAACTTGGGGGGAACAGTTAGCTAACTCCCTCTATAAATACTCTCATCACCCCTTCGAAGGAGGGAAGGAAAAAGGTAAGGTGAGGGTAACTCAATCTCAATCCCTTCCTTGAAGGATGAGAAAGAGCAAGGGACCCCAACCGCTTCGACGGGCGGCCGCCCCCACACTATGGTCCCCGAGGGGCTATTCCCCTTACATATAGGACGCCCCGCCTGCCGCTCCTCAACTTCCCTTAGACAACTTGAGACACGGGAACTGGAGCTCCAATGGCGGACCACGCCCCTCTACCGGCGTCATATGCGCGCTGGCGCAGCGGGCTGACAACCCGATGAACGGGGCAGCCCTGCCAAATCATTCCATTGGGCATTCCAGCCCCTGCGGGCCCACCTCCCGATGGCCCGCCACGTCGATAGGCTATTCCTTTTACACGAGGGGCGCCCCATATTCCACTCATCGACTTCCCTTGGACAACTTAAGACAGGGGAAGAAGAGGACCTACGGCGGACCGCCCCTCCCTATCCGCCCCCGTCCCACGAAGACTCCAACCGGGGGAAAGGCAAGAGCCCCGCTGGATAGAGCAGCCACCAAAGGCCCCCTCCGCCTCCCTTTCCTCTATCTTCCCATGGAGGCTAGGCCTCCCCCTCTGCCTCCCACACGTCGTCCCCCACCTCCTCCGGGGTTCCCCTTCGGTGTAACGATCCTCCGAAGAGACCTTGCAACCCTTCAGGGGCACATCGACGAAGGGGGATGCAACGGTTAACGATATGAACAAGGACAACCGCCAGGCAAAGGAGTTCACCCATCCAGATGTAGTTTACAACGGGATACAACGACTCCCAGGTATGGACCACACAACCACTCAGCGCACGAAAGATGCGGAGAAACACGACGGGCAAGGGAAGAGAAGGAGGGCCGCCCGTCAGAATGGGAACTCCCACCTCCCGGAGCGGTTTACAATAAGTAAAACGGCTCCGCAGTCCTCCCGCAGACCGGCTAACGCACTGGATCCTATCAGAACTCCGTAATTAAACAATTGTCCAACCACTGTCTTTTTTGTTAAATTTTTATAAAATTTAATGAAAAAGGCTATTCCAAGCGAATCATTATCTAGGGTTGGCCTTGAATCGGACGAGTGAAGCCTCGCAGCTAGGGTGGGCCTGCCGCTCCAGCCCAAACCACGGGCAGTCGTAAGGCCATCCCTCCCTAACCGACGACCTAGACCCAGAGCCCGACCCGCCGGGACCCTCAGGTCGATCCTGGGCCACGACCCCCTCTGTGACGGGGGACACCCTTAGGCTCGGCAGACGGGCTTCGGGGGCGACCTCCCGAGGTTCTGAACGCCCCTCGTCCCTGCCCTCCAGATCGATGACCAGGGCGGCAGTCTTAGGGACAACCCCCTCCCCGAGTGGACGGGCACTCCCCTCCCGCCGGGGATCACTGACGGACGACGTCACGGACGGCCTCCTCCTCTTCGAGGGCGCCCTTCCCTTTCTCGAGCCCGCCTCCCTAGCCTCTTCATGCGACCTCTTCGGATTCGCCTGTCTTGCCCTCTGCTCCACCCGCTCCTCAGCTCGCTTCTTTATCTCCTCTAGCGAGATGCTCATGGCACGACCTGCAGAAGAGAGAAAGCTTACAGTGAGCATTTCAGATGCAGTAGCCACAACGTTCGTCATACCTTCGGGCCAAATATGCCGAGCTATCCTATCGGACTCCGCAAGCATCCCGAATTCCCGGCCCTCCTTCGGGATTGCCATAAGTAACCATGCTGCATTTTCTTCCTCTTCACTCAGCTTGATCCCCTTCGACGCATTGAGGTTCAACCCCCCAGCTCGCTCTTATAACCACCTCCGCGGTCAGCGAAACGAACACATACTGCTTGCTCCACCCATTGATCTTGTCTGACAGCCCCCTTATGAGCGGCTTGCTCCTCTTGGCAGACAAGTAATATTAGGAACTCAGCCTCTTCACCACGAAGAAGTGCCAGAATAATGACAGGGACGGACAGACCTGGTTGCTCATGCACAACACCAGAAAGCCGGTGATCGCGCTGAAGAAATTTGGCCTCAAGCGGAACAGTGGCAACTCCAGGAAATGTAGCACATCTAGCACAAAGGGATGAGGGGGGATTTGCAACCCCTGCTAAAAGCAGGCCACATACACCCCGACCTCGCTGTCTCCCGCAAAACACACCTGCTTCACCGCAGTTGGCTCTCGGATGGAGTAAGGCGGCTTGATGTACAACTCATTGATTTCTGAGATTGAGGTCTTCAACACTGACCTCGCACCAGTAATCTCGTCGGGAACCCCTCCGGCCTCCGCCACTGTAACAGCGGCCGGAGTGACGGGCTTTGAGATCCTTACTATGGGTCGCTTCCCCTTCCTCCGGTCCTTCGAAACATTCGAAGGCGAGCCTACCGATTGATCGTCGCATGCGCCACTGCACCGACTCTCCGTTGACCCTTCCTCCGTGCTCTGCACCGTGTCCGTGGCGGAGCTCACTTCCTCCACCACCTTGGATCCCGACAGAGGGAAGGAAGACGTTGACGAAGACATCAAGAATGAAGAAGTTTTGTACCTGAACGATGTCGATGGCTTCGACGACGGCTCTGTTACGATGGCTGGCTCTCCGATGACAACTTCAGCAGGACCAAACAGTCTCCGGCAACCACAAGCCCTCAGAAAGTTTTTCACGCAAGAAACCTTCACTGGCTCCCCCCCGGCACTCTTTATAAGATGCCTCAAAGGATCGCAACTGTGGACTTCCTGCCACGTGTCCATAATCCATGCCCATCAACCCGTCGATCCATGGTATGACGCCTCGATCTGCGAAGCATTATGACCTGCCTGCCAGCAGCTATCGCATCCGCCACGCGTCACCCAAAGAGTGGTCAAGTTGCTTCGATTTTCGCCCGCCGCCGATTCGAAAAGATTACGTCGACTTACGAGTCGATCATTGAGACCCTTCGATTCCCGCTTTCTTCCATGGCGAAATAATTACACCAAACTGAAGAGAATTCCTTTTCCTCCTCTTCCGCTAACCCGTGCCCATGGAGGGCCCCTATACCGTCGTTGTGACCCAGGAGATGAGGTATCTCATACTCGATGTCTGGCTACGACACCAACCCTCAGCAACCAGCCTGCACATGACACATCTCCTCGCCCCAGCCAATTAGACCCCCGGCGTCGCATCGAGCTCCGCCTCACACCCTTGACCAACATACGGCATCTCAACCTCCCTCCTCCGACGACCCGACGATCTTTGATTGAGGAAGGTTGGGGCAATTATATCCCATGCACAAAAAACAGAGGGAAAGACCTGAAGACAAAACCAATCCATTTCATTTATCTAAAGGTCCAGGCTATCCATGAAGCCCTCTAAGAATACGACATTACATCGGGCCCCGCCGTCGGGCCCACGTACAAAAAGAAAAACAAAGCTTCCCCACTCTAAGTCCTCAGCGACGTCGTCTCTCTGCCGGTCGAGCCCCAATATCCCTCGCCACCTGGCGAACTCCCGCCTCCCGGTCCTCTCGCAGCATCGGTACGACATGCTCGTCATGATAACGGTGGATGGCGGTCTCGATGAAGTCACGCTCGGCCACTTGTCTCTCCTCCAGCCACTGACTCAAGATGCCCTTCTCCATCTTCTCTGCCTCGACGGTCTCCTTTAGGTCGGCTATCTGCCCCCTCTGCAACTCGATCACCCTTTCCCTGCTAGCCATCTCCTCGACGTGCTTCGACAGGATATCGTCCCTCTCTCGCTTTACCTCCAGGAGTTGGAGCTCGACCGTAGACTTCGACGAATCAAAGTATGCGGCCCGTCCCTTCTCAACCTTGTAGGCCGCGACAACCCCCTCCAGCTCCGCTTCCGTCTCCTTCAGCTTCTCCCTGGCCTCGCTGAGGTCGGCCCTCGCTTTATCGAGAGCCGCCCTCGTGGTGGCCATCGGAGTGCAGCGCTGCATGGCCTCCATAGCCGTGACCATCTACAAAAAGACCCTGGTCAGCTGGACACGAATAAAGAAACCCAGGGGACGAGACGAGGAAATCGACCTACTTGCATGACATGCCACACAGCGGAGCCGCACAACCGCTCCGCCCCCACGCGGATCAAGGACTCACGATCCCGTGGCAACATGCAATACTCCGCGAGGCACGCTGCTACCCCAGCATCCTCGAATATCGACTCATCACGGCCTATCCGAAAGGGCGGCTTATGAAGACGATCGCCCGAAAATGCCTCAACCTCAGCTCGGGTCCTCTTGAAATAGATGAGAGTGCTCTGGCAACTCGGGTCCATCGACCTTCCCATCTCATACAACGGGATTCCATAAGGCCACTTCGGGACCGGGGGTGCCTTGCGGGGCCTGTCTGCCTCGGACGCCCGCACCGGGACCGGGAGTACCACCCCCCGAATGGGCGAACCCTTAGAGAGGCCCTCGCTACTTCCCTCGCCAGTTTGACCGAGAGAGGCCGCTGATACAGACACCCTCTATCGCCGGCTCGACCCCTCTTTGTCTGCGACCTCAGCCCCCCGTTTTCGGGACACCTCCTTCACAGGCCCATCCTCGCCTATCACTTTCTTACCCTTATCCTGAGGGTCGGCGTTCTCCGCAACAGGCCCCCCGGCAGTCCCCGGTTCCTCCCTCGGTGAATCTATCACGTCCCCGCCTGCGAATAAAAGAGAGATCAGGGTAAGCCTACCTAAAGGCTCGCCAGAACTTAAAGGTACCTTGGGACCAAAAATCCTCGGCGAGCCGACTGTCCTGCGTCAGGTTCGCCAACCGACGGTGCGCCTCGGGCAGCTCCGCCAAAATCCGCGCCTTCACCAGGTCCTCTCCGGTTAGCTTCACTTTCTCATTTACCAGAGGGTTCAGCACCTCCCAGTTCGACATCAGTACCGCGTCAACCGGCATCTCAACAAAGACAAAATCCTCCATCCACTTACCTGCATCGGAGGGCACCCTGACGATGAGCTCCCTCACCCTCCTCGCACAGATGTAGTGGTACATCCCCATCTTTCGAATGACAAAAAAATGCTGGAATAACGCCAGGGACGGACTCAGTGAGCTGGCAAAGCATAGCACGACGAACCCCACCAATAAGCCCCAGGAGCAGGGCATCAAGGCGAAGATCGGCAGCTCTAGGAAGTTCATCAGGTGTAAGAGGTAAGGGTGGATCGGAAAGCGAAGCCCCAACTCAAAAGATCGGGCGTAGACCCCAACTTCATTATCCACGGGCGAGCACACCCTCTCGGCCGGCCCTGGAATCCGTGCTTCGCAGGGCGGACGCACAAACCGCACCCGAATCTCCCTAATGTTGATCTTGTCCGTCCTGCACCCGACGGCCGCAATCACCCTCGGTACGTCAGTGCGCCACGTCCTCCTCCGCTGTGGCCTTTGCGCACTCCACCACCTTTCCTCGGCCATGGACTCTTCTGTCGCCGTGTTGCTACCCGCCCCGGAGTCAAAATGGGAAGCCATCAATTAAAGGATACCGGGATTACCTAGCGAGAGGCCAAGATATGAAGACGAACGGAAAGGGACCACCGGCGACTGCAGCGATGATAGCATCAGTGGATGACTGACAAGAACCGAAAGGCAGTGAGAAGAGTTGAAGCCGGAAGAAAGCAACTACCGACCCCCTTCTCCCCATACATATAGAAGACAACATGCCATCTCGACCGTCGATGCACCACCACGCGTCACCCATCGGAGCATCCCTGACGCCTCGACTGGCACAAAAGTCGCCACCATCCACACGTCACGTGACCACAAGCGGAGGTGCTTTGATTTCCCCAGCCACTTTCAAATCGCAATAATGACCAACTAGGTGGGAATTCCTAGACCTACGCAGCCACTTTGGAGCACGGACCGAAATCCAAACCGCCATCTCAAGACGGGGAAGCGTTACGTCATCCAAGCCGAATCGGGCTCCCGCCTCGGACTCGAATGCCGGGGCAATTGTGTAACGCCCCGCTTCCCAAAAATGTGGAGGCGAAGCGTGAGAAGGTCCGCTCAGACTTGAAACTATAAAGCTGCAAGTCCGATAAGCGTCAATCACTTTAAACTGCAGGTCCTTGCAACGCGAAATGAAACAAAGATAATAATAAGGAAATGAGACAACAGATAAATCTCAGAATATCCATAATAATAAATTCCAACATCGCAGAAAAGCCACCAGGCTAAAATAAAAGAGTCTAAAAGAAAGGCCCCAGCATGGCCAACAAAAGTACAAAGTACAAAAGCAAAGTAATGGTGCTACGCACCAACAACTAACAACAACCTAAACAAAAGCAACTCCAAATCAGTCTCTAAGACTGGTCTCCGGTGTCCACCAACTCCTCGTCAAAAGTAGGCTCTGGCTCAGCGTCAGCAAACACCACATCCTCAGCTACGGTCTCTGGCTCAGGGTCTAACATGTGACACCCAAAAGAGCAAGGGGCACATGTCAGCAAGTCTACAAGAGACTTGTGCAAGGAAACTGAAAGTGAAGGTAAGCAACCTAGCAGTTCTAGCATGAATGCAATGACATGGCAGTTAAAGTATGAGTGCAACAAGTAAAGTAAGGTAAAGTAAAGTAAGAGCATGGCATGGATGTCAAGTTTTACAAGTAACACTCACTAGTACAAGACAAGTAAAGTAAGCACGTCATGCACAGAGATTACGTCTTTTGGCTAGAGTGGCTGCGGGCCAACTCCTAAGCTCAAGTGATCGCTTATCCCTACCCCTCCACGTGTATATGGACTGGCGCCCATCTTATGGATCACGAGCCAGGAAGTGTTTTATCATGATGGCATAGGTGTGCACTTAGCTCGGGACAAGCAAGTACAAGCATGTAGCGTGTGCTACGAATGCGACATTCAATGCATGGATGACATGACATGGCAAGTAGTAAAGCGTACAGGTAAGGAAAGTAAACATGACAGTTTAGTATGCATGATCAACAAGTTAAAGAGTTGGATCTAGCTTCGTTGTCAAACTAGATCAATTTAGGTGACGGATCTAGTTTCGTTGTCAAACTAGATCAAGTATGCATCTTGCCAGCTATCATTTCACTGACTAGTCTCTTTTACGCTAAAAACCGGAAAGTGGCCTAAAAACATGGCCCTACTCAAGAGTTGGCAAGTTTCACTTGCCTGCAAGTATCACGTCTGAGCACACCGACCAACGAGTCCAAAGTCACAATTATCCTACGTGCACAAGTCCACCGGCCTACATCCGTTTTATTAATCTTGATTAGTGAATTCTAAAACATTTAAAATACTTTAAAAACATCAATTTTAGTCTTGATTAGCATGCAATAGGTTGGGGGTCCTAGGGGTGCAAAGCGTTACCTCAACACGACGGAAAGCTACACTGGCGTCGGGTAGCGACGCCAGGGGTTGGAATAAGAGAACACGCTCCAAGTCTTGATTCCAAAATAGATTCCTCGCTGGAAAGTTTAGAGCAGCAACCAGAGCAACGAATCCAGATTCCAAAGCTAGCACGTGCGAAGACGGGCTACGACGTATCGCAACGTCGTAAACGGCAAATCACCGGAGAGAACGCACCTAGGTGGGGACCACAGTAGTCCTAGGGACCAATAGGGGACCCACAATACCTCTGGAGAACTTGGGGGGCCCACGGTGGCAAGTGGTGCGACGGGTGCGGGGTTGCGACGAATGGCTCTCGGTCAGACACGCTTGGTGCGGGGACTTGGCTCGGTCGGTACGGTGGAACAGTGTTGTGCAGCGCTGTGATCGGTCACCGCAGCGGGTGCGGGGGTTTCCTTCGGTCGGTGCGGGAGAGCGGGCCGGTCGGGCGCGGCAGCGGGGCGTTGCAATGTTGCAACGTTGCAACGAAGCGGGTGCGGGTGGCTGCTTCGGTCGGGCACGGTGCGGGGCTTGGTGCGGTGCGGAGATGCGGGCGTGAGTGGGGGCGGCTATCGATCTGACCGAGAGGATCTCTCGGTCGGACACGGTGTTGCGGAGCAGGCAACTGCAGCGGGTGTGGACAGAGCTTAGTGCGGGCGGGGGCTTCGGTCGGAGCGGGGATTTTGGGGTGTTTTCCTCGGTCGGTGCGGGTGACGGCCGTCGCAACGTTGCGACGAATCGTCGCAAGCGTGAATTTGGGTTTTGGAAGCGGCTAGGGTTATTTTCTTGCGAAAATAGGTCTTCCTAGGGGTTGTTTATATAGTGTAGAGGGGTTGACTTGGTCTAGGGCTAATCCTAATGGGATTAGGAGTTTAAAATAATTTAAAATTCGAATCTCACCCTCTCCAACTCGCACAAGGCTTGGGTGCGGCCCAAATGAGCTGAGATTTGGCTCAAAAATATTTTGAAGTATTTAAAACGTAATAAAATTTTGTTTGGCCGAAAATAATTCAAAACGTAGCTATTAAAAATATTTTAAACCTTGCTAAAAATTTAAAAGTGGTCAAATGAACTCCGAAAATTATAAAATAAATATCGGGGTGATCGTGGCGACGAAAGAAAGCTAACTAAGAAGACAGATCTCAATTTTGACATCGGACGACGAAACTAAAAATAGAAACGTCTCCCGTCAAAAGTGAGAATCGCAACGTCTCTTCGAATAAGATCAAATCGTGGGAAAATGACCTGAGAAATGTCATCCCAAATTAGTGTCACAATTTACTACTCTCAGAGACGTTCACAACGGCATATCACAACAAGGTGTTCACAAACAAACAACGTCTAAAATAAACACGTGCACGGCCAAAAGCACGTGCACGAACAAAGTACAACGAAAACAGACCGTTACATCCTCCCCACCTTAGAAATGATTCCGTCCTCAGAATCAACATCAAGCACTGCTCGGGAAAAGGTGCGGGAAGCGCTCTCTCATCTCATCCTCACGCTCCCAGGTGGACTCACAAGGGGAACCGTGACGCCACTGCACTCGAACCAAGTCGACGGTCTTATTCCTCAGCTGCTTCTGTCGACGATCCAGAATCTCAACAGGCTGCTGATCATAAGACAGATCCGGACAAACCGTAATCTCCGAGAAATCCACAACATGGGACGGATCACTAACGTATCGACGTAACTGAGATACGCGAAATACGTCGTGAACTCCCTCCAGCGATGGCGGGAACGCCAAGCGATAAGCCACAACTCCAACTCTCTCCAGGACATCAAACGGCCCAATGTACCTCGGACTCAGCTTGCCTCTCTTCCCAAATCGAATAACTCCGCGGTTCGGAGAAATCTTCAGGAAGACATGATCGCCAGGCTGAAACTCCAAAGGCCTCCGTTTAGCATCAGCCCAATTCTTGAAACGGTCCTGCGCAATCCTCAGCTTCTCCCGGATGTTCCTCAAAACATCCACAGCTTCCACAATCATCTCCGGTCCTAACAGCTCCCGATCTCCAATGTCCTCCCAGCTCAGTGGCGATCGACATTTCTTTCCATATAGCGCGGTGAAAGGCGCCATTCCAATACTCGCCTGGTAGCTGTTATTGTAGACAAACTCAACGTGATGGAGATGATCCTCCCAAGATCCCTTAAAGTCCAACATGCACGCCCTCAGCATGTCCTCCAAAATCTGAATCGTCCTCTCGGACTGGCCATCCGTCTGCGGGTGGTACGCCGTGCTGAAACTCAGACTCGTACCCAAGCTCTTCTGCAGACTCTGCCAAAACTGAGATATGAATCTCGTGTCTCTGTCCGACACGATACTCACAGGGACTCCATGAAGTCGTACGATCTCCTGCACGATTCATGTTACATCACTATCTAAACTAGGAAAGGAAATAAAAACGGAGAGTAAAAGAATTTACCTCCATATATCTCCTCGCTAGCGTCTCAGTAGACTGTCCTACTCGGAAGGGAATAAAGTGCGCGGATTTGGTCAATCGGTCTACGATCACCCAAATCGCGTCATTCTGCTTCGGACTCCAAGGTAGTCCAGTCACGAAATCCATAGTGATGTGCTGCCACTTCCACTCCAGAATCGGAAGCGGTTGTAGCAACCCTGCCGTACGTTGATGCTCCGCCTTTACTTGCTGGCAAACCAAACACTTGGCTACACTCTGAGCCACACTCCTCTTCATACCATGCCACCAAAAGTTCAGGCGAAGATCCTTGTACATCTTGGTGCCACCAGGATGTACAGAATAGGGCTAACTGTGTGCCTCCACCAATAATTCCTCTCTGATATCTCCAGCTGGCACACACAACCTGGCTCCAAACCTCAACGAACCATCCTCATGTATCAAGAAGTCAGTCCGCAGACCGGCTTCCACCTGCTCCCGAATCTTCACCAGCTTAGCATCTCCAGCCTGTCCAGCCTTGATCCTATCCACGATCGTTGACTGTATCTGCATACTCATCAACGAAGAAGTCTCTCCAGGAAGAATAATCTCGATACCAGTCTCGCAAAAATCCTGCTGCAATCTCCACTGCGAGGTCAACATCATCACCGCTGGAAGTCTGCTCAGCGCATCCGGAACCACATTTACCTTGCCAGGGTGATACTGCAGGTCGATCTCATAGTCTACCATGAGCTCCAACCATCGACGCTGTCGCATGTTGAGCTCCTTCTGAGTAAAAATATACTTCAATCTTTTGTGATCAGTGAAGATCTTCACCTTCTCACTCAGCAGGAAGTGCCTCCAACTCTTCAGCGCAAACACAACTGCGGACAACTCCAAATCATGTGTCGGGTAATTCTTCTCATAAGCCTTAAGCTGACGAGAAGCATACGCAACCACATGCCCATGCTGATGCAACACACATCCAAGACCTTTGCCAGAAGCATCACAAAAGATCTCGAATCCTCCACTCCGATCAGGCACAGCAAGTACAGGGGCAATCGTCAACCTCTCCTTCAGAATATCAAAAGTCTTCTCCCAATCGTCAGACCAAACGTATGGCACATCCTTCCGCGTCAGTCTGGTCATCGGCTCAGCAATCCGGGAAAAGTCCTTAATGAAACGCCAATAATATCCTGCAAGCCCAAGGAAACTCCGGATCTCAGACGATGATTGCGGAACAGGCCACTCTCTGATAGCCATAATCTTCTTAGGATCCATTGAAATTCCATCGCCTGACACCACATGCCCGAGAAAAGCAACTCTATCCAGCCAAAACTCGCACTTGGAATACTTAGCATACAGACGATGCTTCCTCAAAATCTCCAACACTGTCCTCAAGTGCGATGCATGCTCTTCCTCCGACTTTGAATAGATCAGAATGTCGTCAATAAA
Source organism: Scilla litardierei (assembly GCA_030789695.1). Taxonomy (NCBI): domain Eukaryota; kingdom Viridiplantae; phylum Streptophyta; class Magnoliopsida; order Asparagales; family Asparagaceae; genus Scilla; species Scilla litardierei. The sequence goes on from JAULAV010008462.1 coordinate 53,407, forward strand.
GATAACGACAAACTTTTCTAGAAAGTCGTAGAAGATCAGATTCATCAGGTTCATAAAAACTGCGGGCGCATTGGTTACGCTGAAAGGCATAACCACGAACTCGTAGTGACCATACTTCATCCTGAACGCTGTCTTCGGGATGTCCTCCTTCTTCACCTTAAGCTGATGGTAACCACTCCTCAAATCCAACTTAGAGAACACCCTCGATCCTCCGAGCTGATCAAAGATGTCATCTATACGAGGCAAGGGATATTTATTCTTGATAGTCACAGCATTCAGATCCCGGTAATCCACACACATGCGACACGAACCATCCTTCTTCTTCACCAGCAACACCGGTGCTCCCCACGGAGACACACTAGGATTGATGTAACCCTTCTGTAGAAGCTCATCCAGCTGCCTATGCAACTCCTCCAACTCAGCTGGTGCCATTCGATACGGCACCTTCGAAATAGGATGCGCTTCCGGAATAAGATCGATCGAAAACTCGAGAGCTCGATCGGGCGGTAGTCCAGACATCTCCTCGGGGAAGACGTCGTCGAATTCACATACCACAGCTGGTCTACTCTGCTCCATCTGCATAGCAACAATCTCCACCGGTCTGGCCCGAAACCTGACAGGGCCAAGCGAACTGCTACCTCGACTGAACTCAAACACTGGATGTCCGGGGATCTCGAACACCACCTTCTTCCTTCAACAATCGATCGTAGCATAGAAACTCGCTAGCCAATCCATCCCGAGCACGGCATCGTAGTTGATGATGTCATGGACAAAAAAATCAGCGTAAAGCTCATGTCCACAGACCACCAAAGGGCAAGAATTGCACCCAAGATGCACCGAGATCATGCCATTTCCTGTAACGATATTCCAACTCTTGGGGAGAAGGGAGGTCGTCAAGGAATGCTTCTCCACGAAGCTCCGAGAAATAATGCACATCGATGCACCAGAGTCAAAGAGGACTCGTGCAGGAAATGTGCAAACCAAAATCACACCTAACAACAGTCTAACAATCAAACCCTATTCTAACAAACAATCATATGCAATCAACCAAACATAAGCTAACAATCAAAACTATCTAAGGAAGGAAACAACTAGTTTGAGAGTTACCTGTGATAACCTCATCCACAGCCTCGCTCTCCACTGCCGTCATCAGATAAGCCTGCCTCCTCGGCTGCATGGCCTGCTGAAAAGCCTGCTTCTGCGGAACGAGGGCTGGTCCACGACCTGCAGGTACAGGTGCTCTCTGCTGCAACAGTTGTGCTACGACTGGTTCCTTCCAAGGCTGCTTAGACTTCGGGCACTCCTTAATAGTATGTGTAGGATCTCCACAAATCAGGCACTGTCCCAACATCCTCCTACACTGCTCCTTAACATGCCCGGTCTTGCCACAGAAATGGCAAGTCTTCTGAGTAGGCCCACCTGGCCTCTTGAACTGCACTGTCTGATTAGGCCTCACCACTCCTCTGATCTGCTCCATCGGCCTCTTCCCAGCTCCTTGTACATGTCCTCTCTTCTGCCTTATAATCCTCTCCTGTCTCCGAGCAGCTACCAGTAACTTCTGATATGACTCCATATCCGTCGTAGACATCAGGCTCTGCAAGTTTAGGGAAAGACCATGCAGAAACCTCTGAGCCTTCTCCTCAGCATCCTCCACCATCTTCGGTGTGAAGCGACTCAGCCTAGTAAACTCCTGGTGGTACTGGTCCACCGTCAGATTTCCCTGCTTCAACTCAATGAAACGTTGCAACATCTCCCTCCTAGCAGCCTTTGGAAAGTACTCCTCATCGAACCTAGACTTGAAAGTAGCCCAAGGTATAGGGCTCACCAACAACTCCTCCTCTGCATCCCACCAGTTGCTGGCATTATCCTTAAGCTACTTCTTCACCAGATCAACCCATCCAGCCGAGTTGACCTTCGACATCTTCAGATTATCCTCAGTGTTTCTAATCCACTCCTTAGCAGCCAACTATCATTCAGATCCATCAAAGTAAGTCGGGCCCAGCTCCCGAAACTGCTTCGCTCCTGGCTCGAAGCGAGAGGTACTCTGGGTATTCTGGAGCATGCCCTGCTGCACCTGCATCATCTGATGCATCATCCTCATGATCTCAGCATTGGTGGGCTCTCTATCCGGTACCTCAGCACGATTGGGCCCACTACAGATCGGGTCTGTCATCTTCCAACCATCTAATGACCTAGAAAACGAACAAACAAATTAGACTCAAAGCTTAATGACTTAGATGTTGCAATTTATTTAATGGATATTCCGTCATTATCGTTGTTCCGTTAGTTCGCAATTGCAAGATGTGACCTGCATGGGCCACCAACAAAACCTGTCACGCCCCGCTTCCTAAAAACGTGGAGGCGAAGCGTGAGAAGGTCCGCTCAGACTTGAAGCTACAAAGCTGCAAGTCTGATAAGCGTCAATCACTGTAAACTGCAGGTCCTTGCAACGTGAAACGAAACAAAGATAATAATAAGGAAATGAGACAACAGATAAATCTCAGAATATCCATAATAATAAATTCCAACATCGCAGAAAAGCCACTAGGCTAAAATAAAAGAGTCTAAAAGAGAGGCCCCAGCATGGCCAACAAAAGTACAAAGTACAAAAGCAAAGTAATGGTGCTACGCACCGACAACTAACAACAACCTAAGCAAAAGCAACTCCAAATCAGTCTCTAAGACTGGTCTCCGGTGTCCACCAACTCCTCAACAAAAGTAGTTTCTGGCTTAGCGTCAGCAAACACGACGTCCTCAGCTACGGTCTCTGGCTCAGGGTCTAGAATGTGACACCCAAAAGAGCAAGGGACACATGTCAGTAAGTCTACAAAAGACTTGTGCAAGGAAACTGAAAGTGAAGGTAAGCAACCTAGCAGTTCTAGCATGAATGCAATGACATGGCAGTTAAAGTATGAGTGCAACAAGTAAAGTAAGGTAAAGTAAAGTACGAGCATGGCATGGATGTCAAGTTTTACAAGTAACACTCACTAGTACAAGACAAGTAAAGTAAGCACGTCGTGCACAGAGATTACGCTTTTTGGCTAGAGTGGCTGCGCGGGCCAACTCCTAAGCTCAAGTGATCGCTTATCCCTACCCCTCCACATGTATATGGACTGGCGCCCATCTTATGGATCACGAGCCAGGAAGTGTTTTATCATGATGGCATAGGGGTGCACCTAGACCGGGACAAGCAAGTACAAGTATGTAGCGTGTGCTACGAATGCGACATTCAATGCATGGATGACATGACATGGCAAGTAGTAAAGCGTATAGGTAAGGAAAGTAAACATGACAGTTTAGTATGCATGATCAACAAGTTAAAGAGTTGGATCTAGCTTCGTTGTCAAGCTAGATCAATTTAGGTGACGGATCTAGTTTCGTTGTCAAACTAGATCAAGGAGGCGTCTAGCCAGCTATCATTTCACTGACTAGTCTCTTTTATGCTAAAAACAGGGAAGTGGCCTAAAAACATGGCCCTACTCAAGAGTTGGCATGTTTCACTTGCCTGCAAGTATCACGTCTGAGCACACCGACCAACGAGTCCAAAATCACAATTATCCTACGTGCACAAGTCCACCGGCCTACATCCGTTTTATTAATCTTGATTAGTGAATTCTAAAACATTTAAAATACTTTAAAAACATCAATTTTAGTCTTGATTAGCATGCAATAGATTGGGGGTCCTAGGGGTGCAAAGAGATACCTCAACACGACGTGAAAGCTACACTGGCGTCGGGTAGCGACGCCAGGGGTTGGAATAAGAGAACGCGCTCCAAGTCCTGATTCCAAAATTGATTCCTCGCTGGAAAGTTCAGAGCAGCAACCGGAGCAACGAATCCAGATTCCAAAGCTAGCACGTGCGACGACGGGCTACGACGTATCGCAACGTCGTAGACGGCAAATCGCCGGAGAGAACGCACCTAGGTGGGGCCCACAGTAGTCCTAGGGACCAATAGGGGACCCACAATACCTCTGGAGAACTTGGGGGGCCCACGGTGGCAAGTGGTGCGATGGGTACAGGGTTGCGACGAATGGCTCTCGGTCAGACACGCTTGGTGCGGGGACTTGGCTCGGTCGGTGCAGGGGAACGGGGCTGTGCAGCGCTGCGGTCGGTCACCACAGCGGGTGCTGGGTTTCCTTCGGTCGGTGCGAGAGAGCGGGCCGGTCGGGCGCTGCAGCAGGGCATTGCAACGTTGCAACGTTGCAACGAAGCGGGTGCGGGCGGCTGCTTCGATCGGGCACGGTGCGGAGCGGGCGAACGGAGCGGGGCTTGGTGCGGTGCGGAGATGCGGGTGTGAGCGGGGGTGGCTATCGGTCTGACCGAGAGAATCTCTTGGTCGGACACGGTGTTGCAGAGCGGGCGAATGCAGCGGGTGCAGACGGAGCTTGGTGCGGGCGGGGGCTTCGGTCGGAGCGGGGATTTTGGGGTGTTTTCCTCGGTCGGTGCGGGTGACGGCCGTCGCAACGTTGCGACGAATCGTCGCAAGCGTGAATTTGGGTTTTAGAAGCGGCTAGGGTTATTTTCTTGCGAAAATAGGTCTTCCTAGGGGTTGTTTATATAGTGTAGAGGGGTTGACTTGGTCTAGGGCTAATCCTAATGGGATTAGGAGTTTAAAATAATTTAAAATTCGAATCTCACCCTCTCCAACTCGCACAAGGCTTGGGTGCGGTCCAAATAAGCTGAGATTTGGCTCAAAAATATTTTGAAGTAGTTAAAACGTAATAAAATTTTGTTTGGCCGAAAATAATTCAAAACGTAGCTATTGGGGTGATCGTGGCGACGAAAGAAAGCTAACTAAGAAGACGGATCTTAATTTCGACGTCGGAAGACAAAACTAAAAATAGAAACGTCTCCCGTCAAAAGTGAGAATCGCAACGTCTCTTCGAATAAGATCAAATCGTGGGAAAACGACCAGAGAAATGTCGTTCCAAATTAGTGCCACAATTTACTACTCTCAGAGACGTTCACAACGGCATATCACAACAAGGTGTTCGCAAACAAACAAAGTCTAGAATAAGCACGTGCACGGCCAAAAACACGTGCACGAACAAAGTACAATGAAAACAGACCGTTACAAATTGTTACGGCCAGAAGATCGTGATAGTCCGACCTTCCGCCCCAAACCACTGAAATACCCCATTGGCTCCCCCCTCCCGAACGGGCGGCCAATCCAACGATGGGGCGATCCTCGCCCGAACTTCGGAGGCCCACAGGACGCCAGTCAAACCAAGGGCCCTACACGACAGGGAGATAGGCGTACCCCGCCTCGACCACCGACAGAGGCGCTTGCCCACACTCCCTCGGTCTGCCAGGAAAAGCGCGCACATGGCGCGTCTGGACAGCGCAGCCTCGGGCATTGATAGAGGTGCACCCGTTCTCCCCCGACGATCCAGGACCCACGCCCCAAAGTGAACGGCAGGTCCGTTTAGGGCCCTGCTCCTGGGAGGCGCTCCGCCGGATCCTTGGCTCATCGGACATGACAAACAACCTAGTACAAGGACGCAACTGACAGTAGCGCCGCCAGACCATCTGATAAAGCACCCCCTGGTCGATGCGCCCCGTGACACTTAATGCTTTCGGCCCTGACACTCTGACAAAAGTGCCCCTGACCGTTGCACCGTCTAACAAAAGCATGGCTGAAACTCTTGTTTCTGACATCCTCGTCCGAAGCTTCCGCTGACACCAGGGCCAGCTCAGCACGTTGAGTCAGCACGCCAGGTCAGCCCTACCTAACCGCCTCCCGTCAGGTATAAATACCCCTTCGCTTCCAACGATGAAGGGGTTGGCAAACTTACTCTTAGTCTTATCACTCACACACAAGGGCAAAGATCGTCCATATCTTTGTTCTTCCACTTATAGCTCGTCACGTACGGCGGACTCACCCCCAGTCCGACCTGCGTGCCCAGCACCCGCTTTAAGTCCTATTACTGACTTAGGCATCGGAGAGGCTAAGGGTTGGACCCCAACCCAGCCTTTCTGACGAGTTGCTCCTTGCACAGGTTAGCTCGTCGCCACTGGTCGCACTCGCCCTCAGCCTCAGCAATTCGGCCCCTTCAACTGTATCATGCCGGGTCCAACACCGTGGTCAGCCCTAACAACAAGCTTAACCTCAACACCCTACTTATCACTTGTCAAATTGCCTGCCTTAATCTCCTCATTAACACAACCACCATGCCCTTGGTTCCCCTTAATACAAATTCTTTGTACGCGGGTTCTACCCCGCAACACATACTATAAGGGGGGTTGAATAATGTTGTATGAATAAAAATGTTTTCGCAAATCAAAACCACTTTGGGGTGGGACTAGATTTCCCAACAGATTCAACCTCGGATAGCCACTAAGTCGAAGGCCTCGCTCCCTTTCCCTTTCTCACTCGGACCAAGTGGGATTGCCCACTCGGATTGAGTGGGATTGCCCACTCGGACCGAGTGATCTGGAATTGCTGAGAGGCCTTGGGAACTCCATTCTTTCGCTCTTCCTCTTCTTCCTTCCTCTTCTCCTCATCAAGTCCTCTTCTCCATTACGTCAAGCATGTTATCATGAGTCTTCATGGTGCTTTCTCATCGCCGATCATCCCCTTTGATTCCAAATTTCTCAAATATCGCTCCAAATCCCTGAAATACAACAAAACGCTCTCAAAGCCAAAGAGTCCCAAATTTTCAAGGTCAGTGGGAGCGAAGGCAAGTGAGGCATCAAGGAGCCGGAACATATGTTTTGACAAAGTAATCAAATAGTTTGACACCTTGTCAGAATGAATATGAACTGTGTAGATGACCAGTGACTATTTTCATTCTCGTAAGGTACATGGATGAAATTCTTCTGATAGGTAACAAACATACAGTTGTTTAAATATATTAGATAATATCTATCAAGGATATTGTTTTAGTCTCAAGCGAGGACGATGAGCTGGATGAGATCAAGACAAGACAAATGTTAAGGATTCCAAGAGACCAAGGAAACTATTTGGATGAGATTCAAATGCATGATCTAGCAATAACATAGAAATCCTTAAGTCTACACAAAAGATAGTTTAGCAGATTCACTTACAAAGGCTCTACCACATGAAGTCTGGAGAGACTTATGTGTAAATGCGGTGTGAGATACCGGGATAAGTGGGCCTGAGTGCAAGTGTGAGGTATTTGGGAGATGTGCATGCTCTCGAGGCAATTTGTCTCTGTGTATATGTACAAACATCTTGTTCGAAATAACAGTAACCTGTTTAGTAAAAAATTTACTTAAGTAAACAATAATGTAGTCTTCATTAGAACTTAGGTAAAGTCCTGAGGCATAATGCGAGGTAAAACACGTATCGAGATGGAGATATTAATCATGGATAAGTTCTTGACCGTTTGTAGCATAAGTCTAAAACTGTTCATGGTCGTAGATGTTTCGAGAAAAGGATATCGACACATCGGATGACCACTGTGTCGTTGTCTTCTCCTTGGAGTGGTGCCGATGATCTCATGGTCGTTCAACTTGGCAAAGTCAGAGACGAGACATACGTGCTCATTAGAGAATGAGTTCACTTAACAACCCAACGAGAGCCACTACGTGGTTAGCATACACCAATCTGTCAATGATGAGCTCTCAGTGATGATATGCAAGTTTGTCCTTAGACTTGAGGTCATTGTACGAACCTGTGCATGAACAACGTCACTTTGATTTCTAATCTAGCCTCGGAGCAAGCCCTGTTGAACGGTCTTTGGTTAGATGACACTTGAACCGTACGAGGAGAGTAGTGGACAAGAAAACATTTGTCTCTCATGGTATGTGGAGTTAGTTTTGTAGGAGTCGGTACGGTCTTTAGCAGAAAAACCATGGCCATGGTATGTTGGATTGGATCCAACAAAGACTAGCTAAGACCGAATGATGTCGACCAGACATGAAGCTATTAGGGGTTGACAGTTAACCATATCCTAGGCTTCGAGCGACATAGTTGTGACGAAGGGACTAAAACTACGGCATTCATCACGGACACAATCAGTGTGGTGCCGACAATACTTATGTAAATGGGCTAATCACATAATGATGATACTGAAATAGTGACGGCACCTGCTGCTCGTGGTCACTGCCGTCTGGGGTTTCGAGCCTTACCGGTAGTAGGGTCAGGCTGTAGGGTCTCACAAAGATTGGGACATTCATCAAGTAATAGGTAGAATTAGGGAGATAATGCATACGATGAATGAGAATAAATTATGTTACAAATGGTTTCGACATAGGCTTTAGAACATTTAAAGTTGCAGGATTATTGCATATGATGTAATGATATTAAATATGTCATAAAATGTCTACGAGCATATTTTAGATCACATGTTATGTGGTAAAGGCAAAGAAACAAATATATGGGTTTCGGGAATTTTTCGGATAAAACATGGGTTCAAACCCATTCTTAAACGCAAGATTTTGTATCCAAAAGAGCCAAAAATAGACTCTAAATGAGCCCAAAACATAAGAAGAAAAAAAAGAAGGTCTATATTTGGCCCGGCCCAATGAGTCATCTGGTGCCCACAAGGGGCACCAGCAGTGCCCACTTGGGTGCATGCCTTGCACGTGCCCAGTTGGCTGGGTGGGTGGGGCCTGCAATGGGTCCCATAAGACAAGGATGTGTTTTTTCTTGTGGCTGTGTTTTACGAAAACGCATGTGTTTTTGGCAAACTTTGAGACGATGTTTGAGGGGTCAAACAGATCTGGAATTGAGCACCATTTGTTCTATGCCTTCACCGTTCAATGCTCTTCGATTTGATATAAGATATCGCTTCCGGAGTTTAACCGTGAGGGAGGAAAAATTCGTTAAATTTTGGCCTTCATGGAGGACAAACTTGTAATTGATTTTCTCCCTCCAATTGATTAGTCCTACATCGGTTATTTTGAGAAGAGGAGTGGTCAGCTCCCTATATAAATAGGGGCTTACTCCACTCCTTGAAACTCGCACCAAGACTTGGATCAAGGGACCTCTCAAAAGTTAAGAGCACGCCTAGATCGAATAGGCCAAACTAATATTCACTCTTTCTCCCTTTTCTTGTATGTTCCTGATTGGGTCATAGTAAGGCTACGAATGGGTTTGGATTAGAACCGAAATCTTGACAGAGGATCCATTCAAGGTGAAACTTTCTGGAGCATGTGGTTGGTTCGGCGACAAGGGTGTTGCTTGCCTCAGAATGCAGTCCAGCTCGAGGGAAGTGGTTCAGCCCCAATACGTGGCATTGTTCATGAGGATTGACATTCTGCTAATGTGCGGAGCAAAGGTATGTACTTTATTTTATGCATTTCATTTTTGCAATAGGTAGATATATCATTAGGGTTGGTCAGACCCACCAGGGGATAGTAGAGATTCTGGTTAGGGGAGTTTATTTCATTAGGGCTTTGTTGAAATTGTTTTAAGATTTGTTTTTTCTGTTGCTTTATTCTATTTCGTCGTTTACCCGACTTAGGGCAGACGTTGATTTTTTCCATATGGATCCCGAAAAATCCCTACAGGAGTGGGAACTGATGGCTGCCCCGCTGCTGCATAAGGAGACTGCTTCTGAGCCTCACAGGGGGTTTGCTTTTCCTGGGGTTACTGAACCGCCAAAGAAGGGGACCAAGGAGGCTCTTGCCAAGCAGGGGACTAACCACACTCTGAGTTCGGTTCCAATTTAGGCGAAACTATTGTCCGGCTCCAAGAGCGGTGAAGATTTAGAGGAAGAAATGCATCTCTACCAGAAGAGGTTACTCGATCTCATGGTCAGGGAGACCAGAATGGAAGAATGCCTCACAGACCTTCCCATGAAGGAGTTTCTTAAGGCATTGTCGAGAATAAGTTAGTTGAGTTTACTCGTTGTGAAATGCAGTGAAGCCTTGCGCGTGAACATTGACTTTGTCTTGCTCTCTGCACAAGCTCAAGAGGTGGTGGGCTGTCTTTATTGGAAACAACGATCTTGGATTTCTTGTTTGATGATAACAAACTTTCATGAATTATTTTAATGTGTTTGTTAAGTGTTTTTAGGTTCAAAAGAATTCGGATCAAAAGAGCATTTTGGTCATTTTGGAGATAAAAGGCACCTTGGGCATAAAAGGATAATTTAGTCATTTTACAAATTTTTCATAAAGTTATAAAGCATCAAATGGCCGTTAATCATGAAGAAGATAATGACGAAGTCTCAGAAATTTTCGGACTTGAAAAATCTTCAAAAATGACTAAAAATAGGTGACCTAGGAGTTGCAGGGGCAATCTTGTAAATAACCAATGGCTAGGTATTCTTTCAATAGCATATATATATAACTTGAGGCTGGCCACAAGGGAATCTCGCATCGAGATAAATTTTGGACGTCTGCATGTGAAGGAGTAATGAGAAAAAGAAAGAGAGAGGGAGGAAAGAGGAAGGGGTTTGTAAGTAACAACCTATATATATAACATGAGGCTGGCCACAAGAGAATCTCGCATCGAAATAATTTATGGGTGTCTGCATGTGAAGGAGTAATGAGAAAAAGAAAGAGAGAGGCAGGAAAGACGAAGGGGTTTGTAAGTAATGCTAATTTAATCATCTTTTTTCTTTACTTTTGTTTTGTAGGAGATGTTTCGGGATGTTTTCTCACTGCTGGATCGTTGATTGGAGGGCGGGAGGTCAACGTGGTCAAGGGGGACACGTGGGACCTCTGGGATGAGTAGAAGGCACGTTCGCTCAATGAGGGACGTACGGATCCTCGCGTCGGCTTGTTGAAGGGTAGCCTCGGCAAAGCGACAACCTCCTGGTGATGGAGGCGAGTGGACTAAGGGACGAGGATGCTCAGCTTCGGCTGGAAAGATGCTGAGGGGTACCCTCGGCATCGCCTAGATCCGCTCGACCTGGATAGACGAGGAAGCTCATCAGGGGGGTCGGACCTTGGTTCCGACCAAGTCCCCTCCGATGCCTAAGTCAGAACGGATCTGAAGGGAGCTTGGCAGGCCCGGTATGGCTCACGAGGAGGTTGATACGCGAATCCTCGAACCGAGCTAGGGAGAGGAAATGTAAAGTGGAATACAAAGTCGTGTGAATAGAATACCTCCGTGTTTCGATATCCAGGAACTCACCCCTTTGGTACACCACCCCTCGAGTCCTTTTATAGGAGTCCTCCCACGTTCTCTCCCCCTCAATGTCCCCTCCTTCTGCCCCCATGATCCACCTCTTTGATGGCATCTTCATGGGTCATGAAGGTGGGCGTAATGGAGTCCCTTAATGTTGATTAAGGGGGCGCGCTTTTAGGGGAGCGGTTAGCTCCTGCTAATGTGGGCTAATGGGGGCGTCTTGCTTCGATCGAGACCGACCGACTCCAAGTCTTCGTGGGGGCTTCGTCGTTGGGCCCACTTTCCTTCAGGGCCGCCTGCTAACGATGTGGGCTTGGGTCACCCGATCTTGGGCCATCTCAAAATGGTCGTATCAATTACCCCCATCGCTCGGACTGTTCGGATTCTGACAGTTGGGGCCGAGGGATGTGATTCATGTGGATTTAATAGGCGCGTCAGTCGAGGCTAGGGCGTTGAATGAAAATCATCATAGCACTACCACTTTTGAAATCCTCCTGCCCCTGGGAGTGGAGCTCGAAACACCGTGCCTTGCGGAATGTCGATGTGTGTGCACAGGTGGACGGCTCGTGATGGGGTGAAGGACTTCGGGGGAGTGTTATAAAGGGAGTCCACTGCCTGACAGGTGAGGGTTTCTCTCTTCCAACGCCACCCTCTTCTCCCCATCCCATGCAGTTGCCCCAGTCCTTCATCAGCCTCTGCATTATGTCGTCCTCCTCCTTAGCTGCTGGTGTAGGGCATTCGGTCACCACCACCATTCCCAATTGGCCTCGTGGGTCCGTCCTAGAAATTCGTCACCATGGAGGCGAGCTCTCCGGGGTGCCCCCTGAGGTGATGGGGGTGGCCGTCATCCATTTGCGCCACTTCAATCGGAGCATTGCGCTCCAACTATCACCTCCCCTCGTGTTCTGCTCAGGCCCCTGAGAAGGACGAGAGGATCTGCTTCCCTGGCCCTCGTGAAGTCGGGGTTTATGAACAGAGCTTCCGGTTTGGGCTCCGATTCTCTCTCCATCCCTTTGTCGTTGTATTTCTGAGGGCCTACGGGCTTGCCCTATGCCAATTCTGCCCCAATGCTGTCGGGTCTCTAGTGGGGTTCATCTTGCTCTGCGTGCTTAAGGGGATATAGCCGTCCCTCCGTCTTTTTGCCCAATTTTTTGCATGAGCCATCACCAGTTGGCGCCTGGCTTTACATTAGTGCCCGTCCGAAGAAGAGCTTGGTACTGGGGCTGCCGAGCTCCATGAAGCATTGGAAGGGAGAGTACGTCTTCGTGGTTTTCCCGACGGAAGTGGATTTTCCGGCCCGGTGGGGGGGTGATGAGCTCGCTGACCCTCGAGCTAGGGAGCCTCACTGATGTCGTGGCCAAGGTAGTTGACACCTTATTGGCGGTCTCCACTGTCGACCAGAAGATCGAAGCCCTCCTCTTCGATCTAATCTTGCGGATGACCGTGTGGCCTACCGGTGAATCTTGTCGGGATCCCGAGTTCGGAGAGGCTATCATCTGGGACCTACCCAAGTGACATCGTTTCCTTATCTTGTCCTTCCGTGCAGGTGGGTATGGCCAGGGCCCCTCCCAGCCCTCCATTCCAGCCACCGTCCTAGATCCCAATCCGCAGAGGGGGGATCATGTTTTGGAGGTCTGGAGGAAATCGCAGGTCGACTTCTCCAGAGCGGGCTCGAAGTGGGCGAGGGGGTAGGCTCCACCGGCTCCAGGCGGGGGTGAGCGAAAGAAAGCTCGGGCCCATTCTGCTGCCAGGTGCGCCCCTGCCTTTGAGGATCCTGCTCGGTCGGTCCATACGAAGGACATGTGGCCTTGGGTTGGCCCCTCGCCTTCCCCTTCGAGATCGATCCCGGAGGCCTACGAGCAGTCCTTGGGCGTGTTCAGGTCAGTTGAGGCCGATCTACCGCGGTCTGGGGAGGGGTTGCTCAGCCCTTGCTTCCCAGTAGGGCTAAAGGAGTCCGTCTTCTCCGACTGCAGGGTGGCGGCTCGACTGGCTGATAACTGTTGCCTTTCTCTGGACCAATCCGTGTTGGATGGGGTGAAAGGTGATCGACTTACGGCCTTCATGATACATGCCAGCTGATCACTCCTTATTTTACACATTTTTCCCGCATGTTTGCATGCCATTTAGATCGCCCAAATCATGTTTTTCACGATATATCGACGATATTGCGATGCTTTTCACGATTTGTTGTTTTTGTCGCATTTCAGGTGATTTGGAGCGATTCGGAGTGATCTCGAGATACGCCTACTCCAGAGTGTCACCGATGACCTCCCCGAGGGGTATTTTGCTGTTGGAGAGGAGCAAAAGAAGAAAGAACGTCGCAGGAGCGACGAGGAGGCCAAAACAAGCTGTTTGGGCATTTTTGGTGTCCCACTCGGTCGAGTGAAGGAGTCACTCGGCCGACCAGCGAGACACCGCTCAGCCGACCAGATCGGATACGCTCCATACGTGTACTCGGCCGAGCAGCGGAAGCCACATCGGCCGAGTGAAGAGATCCCGTCCGCCCGAGTGGCACCCAGATGACGCATGTCAAAAACCGCCAACTTACTATTTTTCGTCTGCCTGAGCTTCAGAAGACCCACTCGGCCGAGTGGCAAATGCCGACCGCCCGAGTACCAAGAAGCCAGCGGCCGAGTGACGACAACTCACTCGGCCGAGCGACTCCCGAAGTGAAGACCCCCGAAGACCCAGACTTACTAGAAATTTACAGGGTTTCTCACTCGGCCGAGCGACATTTGTCACTCGGCCGAGTGCGACGCGCTGCCTGTAGCGAAAATTGCGGATTTCAGGCTGCGCAGGGGCATTTTGGTCACAGTTTTTTGGACGATTTTGGGGGGTATTTAACCCCTGTTTTTACCCTAGTTTTGAGAGCTTTTCCTTTAGATTTTTGCAGCTTTTTAGATTAACTTTTTAGCTTTATTCTTGTGATTGGAGAGGAGACAAAAGTGGATTTTTGTTGAATTATTTGACGAACTCCATTGGTTTGTGTCTCTCTTCTCTAAAAATTCTATTTTTATTGCATATCTCAATATTGTGATGAATTCTCTTATTAATTTCATTGATTATTTTTGTGTTTGTGCTATGAATTGTGAGTAGTCTCCACGTCTTGGGGCGTGGGGATGAACCCTACGAGCCCAATTTCAGATTTGTGATGAATTGGTAGAAATTTTGCTAGAATTGCTATTAGGGATTAGATTGGGATCAATTTAATACGGATGGCTAGGTATTCATATCGATTGGGATTTGCAAGAGATTGGATCCCAATTCGATAGGAAACCCTAGAAATCCGAATTGGGTTGGAGTCGAATTTCCTTAGTATCGGTTTGCAAGAGATTGGATCGATACTAGGGTTTCCGGTTGCAATTCCATGCCGATACCCGTTTGCAAGAGATTGGACGGGTAGGAACTATCACAACCTAGGTCGTGGCCCGAGTTTGCACGAGAGTGGGCTCGGGGCGCGATTGAACGATGATGTTGATCCTAATGCTAGCTTCCCTAGGCTAGGGTTTGCAAGAGATTGGACCCGAACCAAGGATAGCTATAGACCGGCAACAGCGCGAGAGCGTTGATCACTCCTTATTTTACACCTTTTTCCGCATGTTTGCATGCCATTTAGATCGCTCAAATCATGTTTTTCACGATATATCGATGATATTGCGATGCTTTTCACGCTTTGTTGTTTTTGTCGCATTTCAGGTGATTTGGCACGATTTGGAGTGATCATGAGATGCGCTCACGATAGACGGCCACCGACGACCTCCCCGAGGGGTATTTTGCTGTTGGAGAGGAGCGGAAGAAGAATGGACGTCGCCGGAGCGACGAGGAGGCCAAATTAAGCAGTTTGGGCATTTTTTGTGTCCCACTCGGCCGAGTGGAGGAGCCACTCGGCCGACCAGCGAGACACCGCTCGGCCGACCCGTTCAGACACGTTTTCCATGTGTACTCGGCCGAGCGACGGAGACCACATCGGCCGAGTGACTATACCACGTCCGCCCGAGTGGCGCCCAGACGAAGGCCCTCAAAAGTATCGAAGTTACTGTTTTTCGGCCACCTGAGCTTCAGAAGACCCACTCGGCCGAGTGGTAAATCCGTCCGCCCGAGTGAAGTAAAGCCATCGGCCGAGTGACGACAACTCACTCGGCCGAGCCACCTCCGAACTGAAGACCCCTGAAAGCCCCGACTTACTGGAAAATTACAGGGTTTTCACTCGGCCGAGCGACTTTTGTCACTCGGCCGAGTGCGATGCGCTGCCTGTAGCGAAATCTGCGGAAAACAGGCTGTGCAGGGGCGTTTTGGTCAGGATTTTTGGACGATTTTTGGGGCTATTTAAGCCCTGTTTTTACCCTAGTTTTAGGAGCCACCTCTCAGATTTTTTTGCAGCTTTTTGAGTCTACTTTTTAGCTTTATTAATTGTGATTGGAGAAGAGAAAAACTTGGATTTTTGTTGGGTTGATTGAAGATCTACATTGGTTTGCACTTCTCTTCCCCAAAAACTCTATTTTTATTGTTTATATCATTGTTGTGATGAATTCCATTGTCTATTTCATTGCTAATTATTGTGCTATTGCTATGATTAGTGAGTAGTCTCCACGTCTTGGGGCGTGGGGATGAACCCTACAAGCCCAATTTCGTATTTGTGTTGAATTGGTAGAAATTGAGCTAGGATTGTTATTAGGGATTAGATTGGGATCGAATTACTACGGATAGCTAGGTATTCACATCAATTGGGATTTGCAAGAGATTGGATCCCAATTCGATAGGAAGCCCTAGAAATCCGAATTGGGTTGGAGTCGGATTTTCGAAGTATCGGTTTGCAAGAGATTGGACCGATGCTAGGATCTCCGGTTGCAATTCCGTGCCGATACCCGTTTGCACGAGATTGGACGGGTAGGAACTATCCTAATCTAGATTGTGGACCGAGTTTGCAAGAGATTGGGCTCGGTGCGCAATCGGACGATGATGTTGATCCTAATGCTAGCTTCCCTAGGCTAGGGTTTGCAAGAGATTGGACCCAAACCTAGGATAGCTATAGACCGGCAACAGCGCGAGAGCGTGAGCTTGGTTCCACATTTAGTTGCAACTAGTTCATCTAAATTCTCATCCTAGCGATTTCGATACCGGCGAACCATATTTGCGAAATACGGTGAGTAGTGGGGATTCCCCATTCCCTAGGCGTTCTCTATTTGATTTGATATTTCGCACTTTTGTCTGACGATTGTGACAGGATCGCCCAAGGCAATTATCCCTCTAAATAGCCAGGTTGATTAGGAGCAAGCACGGTCATTCGTCCTCCCTGTGTTCGATACCCGCTCGCCGCTATACCGTGCGCTTGCGGTAAAACTACAACCGTCGCCTCGGGACGTGTACGCCGGGGCGCGATCAAGTTTTTGGCGCCGTTGCCGGGGAGGGCATTTTGACGGTGCTCGGCACCGACCACCCGGTTATTTCTTCTTACTTTCTTCCTTTACTTCCCTCTCTATCTTATCCTAACTTCATTCGTAGCCCTATTTGCATATTCTCCCCGCATTTTGCATAAGATCTTAACAGGGAGAATGGGGGATGCAACGCCAACAATAGAACTCAGTCGAGAAGACTATGACACCTTCACAGACCTCCTTAAGGAGCTTGTCGACGAGGTCCACACTACCGGAGCATTTGCTATCAATATCACGGACCCCGACGAACAACTATTTGCTAGCTTTGTGATGGACCAAATCTCCCCGGAAGGAACTATCGGAGGCAATGTCAGAGTTGACGCGGTCGACGACAAATTGCATTTCGAAGACAATAGAGCAAATGTCGAAGAGCACTATGCTCCCGAAGAACCCTTCGAGCAAACCGATATTCAGGGTGTTACACTTTATGACGCTCACTCTTGTTTTTATGAATCGTCTGATGTGTTTCTTGATTCCAGGTACGAATTGGAGCAGAGTGAAGGTTTTGGCGATGCTAGCACTGAATCAGAGGGCGCCTACTTCGATGCCTCATCCTCACTAAGCAGCGAGTCCGACTTGTCACATGAAAGCATGCCATCTGAACATGAGCTAAACCCGGATGACGAGGAAGAAGCCGAATTCATGCGAGCTGATAAAGTGGAAGAAGCAGCGCCACCTCAGGTAGAGCTTAAACAATTACCGCCGAATCTAAGGTATGCCTTTTTGGGTAATAAATTGACTTTTCCGGTGATAGTCAATTCCCACCTCACACAAGATCAACTTGAAAAACTCCTAGACGTCCTTAGGAGCCACAAAGATGTCTTGGGATACACTATTTCCGATCTAAAGGGAATAAGCCCTAGGCTTTGCACGCATCGGATCCATTTGGAGGATACCGAAGCCACCTCCATAGAGCCTCAAAGGCGGTTGAACCCGAACATGAAGGAGGTGGTTAAAAAGGAAATCCTAAAATTGCTTGAAGCCGGTATAATTTATCCTATCTCTGACAGTAGATGGGTTAGCCCCGTCCACGTCGTCCCCAAGAAAGGAGGGATGACTGTCATAAAAAATGACAAAGGTGAGCCAATATCCACGCGCACTGTCACGGGATGGCGAATGTGCATTGACTATAGGAGACTCAATAAAGCCACCCGAAAGGACCATTACCCATTGCCATTCATCGATCAAATGCTTGAACGCCTCGCGAACCATAAATAATTTTGCTATCTAGACGGGTATTCGGGTTTTTTCCAAATCCCTTTGCACGAAGATGACCAAGAAAAGACAACTTTCACTTGTCCCTATGGCACCTACGCATACCGTAGGATGCCGTTCGGCCTTTGTAATGCTCCCGCCACTTTTCAAAGATGTATGACATCCATATTTTCCGATTATATTGAAAATATTATGGAAGTTTTTATGGATGATTTCTCGGTTTACGGAAGTGAGTTTGACTCTTGCTTGGAAAATCTCACTAAAGTCCTAAAAAGGTGCCAACAAAACAATCTCACTCTCAATTGGGAGAAGTGTCACTTCATGGTCACGGAAGGTATAGTCCTCGGGCATCTTGTTTCCTCAAGAGGAATCGAGGTAGATAAAGCTAAAATTGAGGTAATCGAAAAACTTCCTCCTCCTATTAATGTTAATGGCATTAGAGGCTTCCTTGGTCACGCGGGGTTTTACCGCCGCTTCATTAAGGATTTCGCCTCGATTGCCCGACCACTTACTTCCTTACTCGCTAAAGATGTTCCTTTTGACTTTTCAGGAGAATGCTTGCAAGCTTTCAACACCTTGAAGGAAGCGCTAGTCTCAGCGCCCATCATTCAACCGCCGGATTGGAGGCTCCCTTTTGAGCTAATGTGCGATGCTAGCGACCAAGCCATTGGAGCGGTATTGGGACAAAGGAAAGATAGGAAGCTTCATGCGATATACTACGCAAGCAAGACATTGGATGACGCGCAGAAAAACTACACAACTACCGAAAAGGAGCTTCTAGCGGTCGTCTATTCCATAGAGAAGTTTCGCTCCTACCTCCTCGGTTCCAAGGTGATTGTCCACACCGACCATGCGGCATTGAAGTATCTTTTAAACAAGAAGGAGGCCAAACCCCGGTTGATTAGGTGGATACTCTTGTTGCAAGAATTCGACCTAGAGATCAGAGATAAGAAGGGTACAGACAATGTCGTGGCGGATCATTTATCTAGGCTCATTCGCGACAAGGAGGATGAGAGCTTACCTATTGACGACACATTTGTTGATGAGAGGCTATATGCGGTAAGGACCGAGGAAGTACCTTGGTACGCGGACTTCGTCAACTACTTGGCGTGCGGAATCAAACCGCATGGGATGTCCACGCAACAAAAGAGGAGATTTATGCATGAGGTCCGTAGCTATTTTTGGGAAGATCCTTACCTTTTCAAGATATGCAAAGATAGTGTCATTCGTAGGTGTGTTTCTAAAGAGGAGGCAACGTCTATCATTTTGCATTGCCACGGTCTACCATGCGGGGGACATCATGCCGCCTCTAAAACAACCGCTAAGATCTTGCAGAGCGGATTCTTCTGGCCCACAATGTTTAAAGACACCCACGCTTTTGTGAAGGGTTGCGATAGATGTCAACGGACCGGGAATATCTCCAAGCGCAATGAGATGCCGATGAGACCCATCCAGGAGATTGAGCTTTTTGATTGTTGGGGAGTAGACTTCATGGGGCCTTTTCCGTCGAGCAATGGCAACAAGTACATCCTATTGGCCGTTGACTATGTCTCCAAATGGGTGGAAGCTATTGCCACCCCTACTAATGATGCGAGGGTCGTCTCCAAATTCTTCAAGCAAAATATCTTTCCGCGCTTTGGAGTGCCGCGTACCTTGATAAGTGACGGGGGAAGCCACTTCATAGAGAACAAGTTTGAAGCCATGCTAAAGAAGTACGGGGTAAATCATAGAGTTGGAATGGCTTATCACCCCCAGACAAGCGGCCAAGTGGAAGTCTCAAATAGAGAAATCAAGCAAATTCTCGAGAAAACAGTAGATCGGTCTAGAAAGGATTGGTCAATGAAGCTAAACGATGCTCTATGGGCCTATCGCACGGCCTTTCGCACCCCCATCGGTACCACACCGTTCCGCCTAGTTTATGGAAAGGCTTGCCACTTGCCGGTAGAGTTGGAACACCGCGCATATTGGGCCATCAAGACCTTTAACTACGATTATAAGAGTGCGGCGGTGAGGCGACTCTTGGACATCAACGAACTTGATGAAATAAGGAGAGACGCTTATGAGAGCTCGAGAATTTACAAGGAAAGGACCAAGATTTTCCACGATGCCCGCATAACTGTCACGGACTTCAAGGTGGGAGACAAGGTCTTGCTCTACAATTCCCGACTCCGACTATTTCCCGGTAAGTTGAGGTCACGTTGGTCGGGACCTTTCACCATCAAGCACATACAACCGGGGGGAGCTTTCGAGTTGGAAAGCAAGGAAGGTACCACATTCAAAGTAAATGGGCAAAGGCTCAAGCACTATTCCGAGGGGATCCCGACGGGCGAAATCAATAGAGTATATTTGCTTAAAGAGCGGCCGGATGATCTCTCGGACCTCCTTGATGAGGTGATAGAGGAGGCGATTCCTCATTCAATTGGTGCCCTCTTTGATGAAGAACTTGGTGAAGGCCCGGATTTAGGCCGAGATGAAAAGATTAAAGACGATTCCCCCGACTTCTCCGCTGATGAAGATGAAGGCGACGCTGATGTCGCGAGGATTCGAGAGCTCTGCAAGCTCTCGAAATTAAAGTCTCCAAAGAAAGCTCCGTCGGCACGGAAATCGGCACCGCCGGTCAAGCCGTTGGCCGGGGCAAATGCTAGCTTGGGGGAGCCTCCCCCCAACACTATTCGAGATAGGAGACCACCGCGGGAGAACGCTACGCCGCCACGTTCGAATCCAAGCGCGCTCCCCGGAAAGTTTGACGGGTGCATCCCGTATGCACCCAACATCCCGCATTGATTGAAAATTATAGGGGGTCGAGCTCACGACCTTAAACGAGCGCTTGTCAGGAGGCAACCCGACGGTTTTTGCTTTATTTTTACTTTTTCTTTATTTTTGTTTTAGAAATTTTTAGTGTTTTGAGTCGATCGCCAAAAATTTTGTGATAACGGGTCCCATTTTTCTTGACAGGAGAGGAGATAGGTAGATCCATCATGAGGAGGATGAACGAGGCGACGAGGAGCGCCCAAAGAAGGCGTTCGACGCTTAGGAGGAGCATGAAATCGACTGGAGGAAGAAAGACGGAGTTTAGAGCCCAAACGAAGATAAACAGCAGAAATTAAGGCTCACTCGGCCGAGTATACTAGTCACTCGGCCGAGTCCATAAGTTCGTCCGGCCGAGCCGCTCACGAACGAGGGAAGTCTGCTGTACCCAACTCTCTGTCTATTTTTCTCATTTCATAAGAACTGCCACTCGGCCGAGTATATATATTCGCTCGGCCGAGTAAATCGGATACCCTCCTAGGGCGAGTTATGCCGAGTAGCTTGAGTCACTCGGCCGAATGGACTTACTCCACTCGGCCGAGCCTGGCAAAGCCACTCGGCCGAAGCGATATCGGGGAGAAATTTTTATTTGCCTCGCTCGGACGAGTGAGTAAAGTCACTCGGCCGAGTCGTAACTTTTTAATATAAAGCCGAGGGGGGGGGGGCGCAGTTTTCGAAAACGAAAAAACTCCTTCGCCCGCTCCCCCTCAGCTTTCCCTCGCCCGATCTCGCCTCGCCCAATAGCCACTCGCCCGCGCGCGCCACCGCTCGGCCTGCCATCGCCGGCCGACCATCGCCGGACCCCGCCCGAGTCGCCGCCGGCAGCCCCGCCTCCGATCACCTCCGGTTCGCTTATTTTCACCGTTTTCTCCTCTCCTCGTGTATTTTTTGAGGATCCATGTGCTAAACGCCCCCCTAACCCAAATCAATTCCTATATCTATCCATTGCACCCCTATTGCTCCATACATTTTGATTATTACTCGCTGATATCGCTTTTTCATGCGCAGGCTGCTTATTGGAGCTTAGGGGAGGCCAGGGGAGCTTCTACGGGCTGCTCCGGACTTCGTGGAGGCGCGGACTTCGCACGCTTCCACTACTTAGCACTCGCGGCGTGTTCAGGTATACTCTTTCCATTCTTTTTGCACACGCCGCACTTTTCACTTTTCGGCGCGCGTTCAGGGCCGATATGCCGCCCCGGACACGGCCTCGGACGAGGAGACCTTCCGCTAAGCGGAAGAGGTCGGATGACGCCGGCCCCGCCCACGAGGCGGAAGAGTCTCCTCCTCCTTCCCCCGCACACCCCGTATAGCCTGCAGGCCCCGCACACCCCGCACAGCCTGCAGCGCACCCACAGCCCGCACAGCCACTCCCCGCCGCTGCACAGCCACCACCACCGGCTCCACTGGTCGGGCCGCTCGGGATCACGTTCCGAGACGACGCACACCGCGCCGTCTTCGACCATATCTCTCAGCGCTCGATCGTACCCTCCAGGTTTGCACACCTCGCTGACCTTGGACGCCTGGGGGTACTCGAGGGACTGCTCACGTTGTACGACAACGTGGGTTGGCGAGATTTTCTGCAGGTGTCGGCGGATACTTTTACCCGTCCGACACTTGAGGTTTTGAGTTCGATCGCCCGGACCGATGAGGGATGCTCATTCCGGTTCATGGATCGAGAGTGCCAGGTCACTCTCGATATGATGAGAGCGTTTTTCTCTTGGCCCGCAGTCCCCGGAGCCGATCGCGGTTATGGCCCCACCCATATCCCCCCACCTTCTTTCGACGCCGGTGCCTTCTGGGCCCGGATTACAGGTCTTCACGCCGCCTTTGACCCTAGTAGGGCCAAGGCCTCGGCCATTGTCCACCCCTGCCTACGCATTGCCCAGCGCCTCATGGAGACTACCTTTTTGGCCAGATATGAGCCGGGCACGATGTCTACGCCGGAGCTTTACATGCTCTACGCGATGACCCGTCCCAGAGCTCTATCTAGGGATGGAGATGAGCTTGTCCCCGCCGTCGTGATCGATATCGCGGCATGGTACTTAGACCGCATCATTGTATCGGTGGGCGCTCGCTCACCGATATGCTACGGCGGCCTGATTACCCTGCTGGCTCTTATGACCGGCGAGGACTTCCCCGACGACTTGCGACGCGTCCCGGGCCCCACCTCTTTGTCGATAGATGTTATGGCCCGGATGAAGATGCTGCGTCCGCATGGTGAGCGTCACTGGGTCTGGTTGCACGGCCCTTTCGGTGCCGACTACATGATTCTCCCGAGCCCTGCTCGGACCCAGATTGCACCGGCCCACGTTGACTGGCTCCCAGATATGGATGTCCTCATCCCCGCCGCCTACGTGCTCGAGGCCGAGGAGGCCGAGCAGGCCCACGCTGCCCACGCTGCCCAGGCTGCCCCCGCAGACCCTGCTGCACGCCCTGCCGAGCCTGCTGTCGACCCTGTGGCCTCTCAGCCTGTTCCTGACATTTCCACTGCTCTTGACACTTCTGTCCCCACCTCTGCCTGTGTCGAGAGTACTTTTGCTGAGCCCACTTCCACCACTGTCACCACTTCCGAGGCTGTCCCCACCACTCCCGCTGCCACCTCCGGCCCTCTGTCCGTGGAGCCCCTTTGCTCCGCTCTCCCCCAGCGCCCGCAGACCTTTGTTGAGAGTGGAGAGCCCTCGTTCACCGCGGTCGTGGAGACCATGGTTAGCATGATCTCCGCTGGGGTTACACCTTTTGGACCGCACACTTCTGCCCCAGCGGGAGATTCCTCTGTCTCCACTGCCGCCGTCTTCTCCGAGAGTGTCGTGGCGTCTGTCCACACTTCTGTGCCACAGACCTCTTTGGCCACCTCGTTTCCTCTTTTGCACGCTTCCTTTGCTGCCGCCGCCTCCACTTCTCACCAGCCGGTGTCCCGGCCTCGCACCGAGGCCAGGCCCACTTTTCCAGGCACGGCACCTTTTGTCCCCTTCCCCGCTGAGCCCGTCACATACTCCACTCGCGTACGCCAGCCTCGCCCTGTGCAGCCTAGACCGGTGCGTCCCTCTGCACCACCCCCGCCCGACACTACACTGCAGAGCATACGTGCTCTTGAGTTGGCGGTGAGTGGTCTTAGAGGAGACCTTAGGACCCTGTCCTCCACCGTCTCTGCGATGGCTGGACGCTTCGACCTGATACCCCAGATCCACTACTGCCTTACACAGGTGCTGGAGCGTCTCCCTCGCGTACCCCAGCCCACCCAGCAGGTTCCCACACACACTTCCACACACACTAGACCTGCTTCCGCTTCCACCCCAGCTCAGCAGCCCACACCACCACCACCACCTCCTCCGCCTCAGGACGGAGACGGCGCGGCACCGCCTTCTTAGGCACTCTTGATGCCTTTATCCATTCCTGCCGTTGTGCTGCCCGTCTCTGCTGGGTCCTGATGCACTTTTGTCCACCCCCCTCCCCCTCACTATTTTTGGGATTATATTTTTGATCATATCTTTATGTGCATATCATATCATATCTACTTGGGATTCTCATTTTGATCGCATCTATATATATCTTTTTGGGAGAGAGGGAGCGTTTTTGGTACTGTATTTATTTTCATATCACTCCTGTTCGTGCATGCATCATGTCCGCATCATATTTTTTTCATTTCTTTCTTTTTTTTTTCTCTTTCTTTTTATTTTCATTTTTCCATGCATGCATCCTCACTTGCCCCTCACACTTCTTGTCTCTCGGTGTCCCACACCTTGCACATTGAGGACACTGTGCCGTTTAGCTTGGGGGAGTGAGTCCTCACTTTCTTTTTTTCGTTTAGCCACCTTTATTTTCAGTTTTTCACACCGTTTTTCACTTTTGCACTTATTTTTCATTATTTTTCATTTATCTTGCCATGCATCACGTTTTTCTTATTTTCCTGTGTGCCGCATTGCATAGTTCTATTTTACTTTATCTTTATTTCTTTTTCATCTCATGCTAGAGATGAATTTTCTGTGATGATGTCTACGTGGAGTTAGCTTATTCTATATGCATGCTATATTTGTCGTGTCTTAGATTTCATTTCTGATATCATATGCTATGACTTGCTTTACATTTAGAAATAGTAACCCACACCTTTTTTTTTCACATGAAAATGGATGAAGTTTTATTATTAGCTGAGCCTGAATATTCATATGTATGCTATCTCAGAAAACACACCAAGATTCACGCATTGAATGCCTATATCTGGAGTACTGATTTCTTTTCATTTATCACTTCTATATGCATGAATTGTACACTTCACTTCCGGATGATTGAATGATGATTAGCTAAGATATATCTGGATTAGTTAGATTTTTTGTGATCGAAACTGAGTAGATTAGATTACCCTGCTGAAGTTGTCGTGCATGTCTTATAGAGTGAGCCGAGAGTTATATTTATTTCTTTCTCCACAGATCTTGAACATCACTTCTCTACTTTTAAAATCATTGGTGAATCTCCCCTTAGTGATTCTATTTTATGGCATTTCCCCCGCTATTAATTCCTAGCTCCAAATCTCTTATTTCAAAAATAAAAAAAAAGAGAGAAGAGAAGAATAAAAGAGAGAAAAACATTCTTGTATATCATTACCTCTCTCTGAGTTGGGATCATTGTATATATGTTGCTTATTGCAAAAGAAAAGAAAAAAAAAAGAAAAAAAAAAGAAAAAAAAAGAAAAGAGGAAAAATCCTCAATAAAAGATCCCATCTCGCTTACTTTCTTTCTTCTTTCCCTTCTTTGCCTTTGGAGCTATATAAAAATGGGGATGTAAATATTTTTGTGCCACCACGCTTATAGATAAGCTTGGGGGAGGAGATCCATTGATGTGTGAGAGAGCGACTACTTGACATTGCACGACAACCTAGGCTAAGTAATATTCTATACTCGGTGAGATTGTTTCTAGCTTTACGAAATCCAGAAATCTAAGCCTAGCATTCATTTCATGAAATCCATACTTTTCTATTCTCTCTATTCTATGATGTGATACTCTTATACTCCAGATAGAAAGCATTCAATTGAAAAGTGTGTGATCTGAGATTTGTATACCGCTTTAGATGATTCAGGCGATGTTAATTTTAAAATCATTCCGTTTTTCATGATTATACCGTTGTTCGTGGGTTTTCTATTTTCTACTTGCACTATTCTACTATGATATCAAAATGAGATTCTTTGACATGTATTTCTCACTCGGTGCATGCTATAAGAGTAGGTGAAACCCACGTCCTGAGAAAATGATCTAGCATCCTATCTTTCTTTCTTTCTTTCTTTATTTTCGTTTGGTTTTCATTCTTCTTCGTTTTTCATTTTTTTTCGTTTTTTTTTGTCGTTTTCGTATTCCGAATCCACCGGGTTCGCCTTTTACTTATCTTCCTCGAGGACGAGTAAGAGGCAAGCTTGGGGGATTTTGATCACTCCTTATTTTACCCCTTTTTCCGCATGTTTGCATGCCATTTAGATCGCCCAAATCATGTTTTTCACGATATATCGACGATATTGCGATGCTTTTCACGCTTTGTTGTTTTTGTCGCATTTCAGGTGATTTGGCGCGATTTGGAGTGATCATGAGATGCGCTCACGATAGACGGCCACCGACGACCTCCCCGAGGGGTATTTTGCTGTTGGAGAGGAGCGGAAGAAGAATGGACGTCGCCGGAGCGACGAGGAGGCCAAATTAAGCAGTTTGGGCATTTTTTGTGTCCCACTCGGCCGAGTGGAGGAGCCACTCGGCCGACCAGCGAGACACCGCTCGGCCGACCCGTTCAGACACGTTTTCCATGTGTACTCGGCCGAGCGACGGAGACCACATCGGCCGAGTGACTATACCACGTCCGCCCGAGTGGCGCCCAGACGAAGGCCCTCAAAAGTATCGAAGTTACTGTTTTTCGGCCACCTGAGCTTCAGAAGACCCACTCGGCCGAGTGGTAAATCCGTCCGCCCGAGTGAAGTAAAGCCATCGGCCGAGTGACGACAACTCACTCGGCCGAGCCACCTCCGAACTGAAGACCCCTGAAAGCCCCGACTTACTGGAAAATTACAGGGTTTTCACTCGGCCGAGCGACTTTTGTCACTCGGCCGAGTGCGATGCGCTGCCTGTAGCGAAATCTGCGGAAAACAGGCTGTGCAGGGGCGTTTTGGTCAGGATTTTTGGACGATTTTTGGGGCTATTTAAGCCCTGTTTTTACCCTAGTTTTAGGAGCCACCTCTCAGATTTTTTGCAGCTTTTTGAGTCTACTTTTTAGCTTTATTAATTGTGATTGGAGAAGAGAAAAACTTGGATTTTTGTTGGGTTGATTGAAGATCTACATTGGTTTGCACTTCTCTTCCCCAAAAACTCTATTTTTATTGTTTATATCATTGTTGTGATGAATTCCATTGTCTATTTCATTGCTAATTATTGTGCTATTGCTATGATTAGTGAGTAGTCTCCACGTCTTGGGGCGTGGGGATGAACCCTACAAGCCCAATTTCGTATTTGTGTTGAATTGGTAGAAATTGAGCTAGGATTGTTATTAGGGATTAGATTGGGATCGAATTACTACGGATAGCTAGGTATTCACATCAATTGGGATTTGCAAGAGATTGGATCCCAATTCGATAGGAAGCCCTAGAAATCCGAATTGGGTTGGAGTCGGATTTTCGAAGTATCGGTTTGCAAGAGATTGGACCGATGCTAGGATCTCCGGTTGCAATTCCGTGCCGATACCCGTTTGCAAGAGATTGGACGGGTAGGAACTATCCTAATCTAGATTGTGGACCGAGTTTGCAAGAGATTGGGCTCGGTGCGCAATCGGACGATGATGTTGATCCTAATGCTAGCTTCCCTAGGCTAGGGTTTGCAAGAGATTGGACCCAAACCTAGGATAGCTATAGACCGGCAACAGCGCGAGAGCGTGAGCTTGGTTCCACATTTAGTTGCAACTAGTTCATCCAAATTCTCATCCTAGCTATTTCGATACTGGCGAACCACATTTGCGAAATACGGTGAGTAGTGGGGATTCCCCATTCCCTAGGCGTTCTCTATTTGATTTGATATTTCGCACTTTTGTCTGACGATTGTGACAGGATCGCCCAAGGCAATTATCCCTCTAAATAGCCAGGTTGATTAGGAGCAAGCACGGTCATTCGTCCTCCCTGTGTTCGATACCCGCTCGCCGCTATACCGTGCGCTTGCGGTAAAACTACAACCGTCGCCTCGGGACGTGTACGCCGGGGCGCAATCAAGCGTGAGCTAGGTATTACATTTAGTTGCAACTAGTTCATCCAATATTTTTATTCTAGAAATTTTGATACCAATGAACCACATTGACGGGATACGGTGAGTAGCGGGGATTCCCCATTCCCTAGACATTCTTTGTTTGATTTGATATTTCCGTACTTTGTCTGACGATTATGACAGGATCGCCGAAGGCAAATTTCTCTCATCTTAATAGCCAGGTTGATTTGAACAAGCACGGTCATTCGTCCTCCCTGTGTTCGATAACCCTCTCGCCGCTATACCGTGCGCTTGCGGTAAAACTACAACCGTTCTTTGGGTTACATTCCAGAGCGATCAAGTTTTTGGCGTCGTTGCCGGGGAGGCGATTGCGTTTGATCTTACCACCCTAGCTATTTCTTTCTTTTTATTTTATTTCTTTTTTTACCTAACCCTTCCGTTGTACTAATCATTTCTTTGAAACTCTGTTTTCTCATTGCATGTACACGAGATCTTCGGCGGACCCTGAAGCTATATTATTTGATCCCGAGATCGAACGTACCACGCGGAGAATTAGAGCGGAGAGGAGACAAGATCGGGAAGGGAGGTTTATGACCAACCCAGAAACTGCGGACCAATTAGCGGCAAGAATGGCGAGGATAATTTCAATTCGCGATAGGCTCCGGCCTAAGACCTCCTCTACGACCTCATCCATTGCCATGCCGGAGTTGGCGGCCGACAAGAACTTTGAGCTGAAGACTGGATTAGTGGTTCTGATGCAGCAGGATCCATTTCATAGGAATGCCCATGAAAATCCCCACTACCACATCCAATTATTCTTGTCGAAGTGCGCCACATTTCAGATGTCGGGGTCTCCATCGATGCCATCAGACTGCGTCTCTTCCCCTTCACGCTAAAAGACAAGGCACTCTATTGGTTGAGGACGCAAGCTGATGGAGTCTTTACCACTTGGGACGAGTTGCTGAGTGCATTCATTGACAAGTTCTATCTGCCCTCCAAGACGGTGAAGATCCGGAGCGCTCTTATGTCCTTCAAGCAAGGACCCCAAGAGACGCTCTATGAGGCTTGGGAGCGTTTCAAAGATCTGCAGCATCAATGCCCTCACCATAGCATTGAAGATTGGGAGCTAGTTCATAGCTTCTACAATGGTCTCCAACCGGGGACCAAGCAAATTATTGATGCCGCGGCAAATGGTGCTATCTTATCAAAGACTCCCGAAGAAGCTACGGCCCTAATTGAGGAGATGGCCTCAAACAATCAACAATGGGGCGATGAGCGAGGACACTCTACGTCCTCCTTGAAGCCAACTAGTATCTATGAGGCGAAGGCCGTAGCGGAGCTTACAAGCAAGTTTGATTCTCTCCACAAGGTAGTGGAGAGACTGGAGAAGCTTATCACGGAGCCCCAAGGAACCCCTTCCACCTCCGCACCAACGAACCAAATGTGTGATTGGCAAGACCAATCTCAAGCCATGTACTTGGGAGGAGAGCAAGGAGAGGGATCCTTGGAGCAAGTACAATATGTCGCGGGGAACCAAGGGTATTGGGCCAATCCGGCCGTAAGAAATCATCCCGGTTTCTCTTACGCCAACAATGAAGGAGCTTTGAACCCGCCACAACAACCACCTCAACAAGCTCGACCACCACCACCACCCCAACAACAACACTATCCACCGAGGGGGCCTCCACAACAAAATTTCCAATCGAAGCAACAACTTCCACCTTATAGGCCGCCCGGATACAATCAAGGGTGGAGAAATCAAAATCAAAACCCTCCACAAGCTCAACAACAATCTGACTTCGAAGCTAGAGTGGAGGCGTTTATGGTCGAGCAAAAGAAGGTCAATGCTACCTTGAAGGCGGGCCAAGACTCCCTTACAACCTTTGTAGCTCAAATCTCGGAGCAATTGGCGTTGCTCAATCGGAATACTCAACAATTACCGGCGCAACCCGAGCAAAACCCACGGGGCAACACCGGCCACATCAATGCCGTGGTTGCCGTTACTACTAGAGGCGGGAAGGATACCACCCCCGCCATGATTCCTATCGAGGAGCCCGTGGAGGAAAGTTTAGAGCCGATAGAGCCGGTAGTTGACGTTGAGAAGGAGAAAGAGCCGCAAGAAAAGGAGAAATCTAGAGCGGAGCAATTGATTGAGGAGAGGCGCTTCATGCCACCGGTCCCATTCCCCCAAAGGCTCGCTAGACCGAAAATGGAGAAAAGGCTAGCAAAGTTTCTCGAGTATCTGAGAGGAGTTAGCCTCAACATTACCTTCCTCGACGCCATCGTGGAAATTCCCACATATGCTAAATTCTTAAAGGATTTGATTTCAGGGAGAAAGAGGAAGGAGAAAATTATGCTAGCCGAGGAGGGCTCTTGGTTCACCAAGAGAGAAAAGGAGCCGGCCAAATTCAAAGATACGGGGAGTTTTCGAATTCCTTGCACCTTGGGCGGCGTCCCTCTACAAAAGGCGTTGGTGGATTTAGGGGCTAGTGTTAGCCTCATGCCTCTCTCCATGTTCCTAAGGCTAAACATCGGGACGAAATTGAAGCCCACCGACATGCGGATACAATTAGCCGATGGACGGATAACAAGGCCGGTAGGGATCGCCGAGGACATCCCGCTACAAGTCCCGGGGGGCATATGCTTGCCATGTGACTTCGTGATCATGGACGTTAAAGAGGAGGGAGATACGTCATTGATACTTGGACGCCCGTTCCTCGCCACCGCCGGTGTCATTGTCGACGTGCGAGAAGGTACCCTAACTTTGAACGTCGGCAACATCGAGGTGGAGCTTCACATTCCTAAGGCTATGAAACACATGCCTTACCACGAGGAACTTGACTACATGGACCTCCTTGATGAGGTAATTGAGGAGGCGACCCCTCACTCCATTGGCGCTCTATTTGATGAGGATTTCGAGGAAGGCCCGGATTTAGGCCGAGATGAGAAGATAGATGATTCCCCCGACCTCTCCGCTGAAAATGATGAAGGCGACGCTGATGTCGCAAGGATTCGAGAGCTCTGCAAGCTCTCGAAATTAAAGTCTCCGAAGAAAGCTCCGCCGATACGGAAATCGGCGTCACCGTTGAAGCCGTTGACCGGAGCAAATGCTAGCTTGGGGGAGCCTCCCGCCAACACTATTCGAGACGGGAGACCACCAAGGGAGAACACGCTGCCGCAACTTCTGAATCCAAGCGTTCTCCCCGGAAAGTTTGATGGGTGCATCTCATATGCACCAAACATCCCGTATTAATTGAAAATCATAGGGGGTCGAGCTCACGACCTTAAACGAGCGCTTGTTGGGAGGCAACCCGACGGTTATTGCTTTATTTTCACTTTTCTTTTATTTTTGTTTTAGAAATTTTTAGTGTTTTGAGTCGTTCGCCCAAAAATCTTGTGATAACGGGTCCTATTTTTCCTGACAGGAGAGGAGAATGAGGTACCCATCATTACGAGGATGCACGAGGCGTCGAGGAGTGCCCCAGGAAGGCGCTCGATGCTTAGGAGGAAGATGAAATCGACCGGAGGAAGAAAGACGGAGTTTAGAGCCCAAACGAAGACAAACAGCAGAAAACAAGGCTCACTCGGCCGAGTATACTAGTCACTCGGCCGAGCACACAAGTTCGTCCGGCTGAGCCGCTCACGAACGAGGGAAGTCTGTTGTACCCAACTCTCTGTTTATTTTCCTGATTTCAGTATAACTGCCACTTGGCCGAGTCTATATATTCACTCGGCCGAGTAAAACTGATACGCTCCTAGGGCGAGTCTTGCCGAGTAGCTTGAGCCACTCGGCCGAATGGACTTACGCCACTCGACCGAGGCTGGCAAGGCCACTCGGCCGAAGCGTAAGCGGGTAGGGATTTTCCATTGATCTCGCTCGGCCGAGTGACCCTGTCACTCGGTCGAGTGACCCTGTCACTCGGTCGAGTCGTAACTTTTCCTATAAAATGGGGCGGGGTCGGGCTCGTTTTTCGAAACGACACAAACCGCAGATCGCCCGACCCCTCAGCTCCCTCGCCCAAACCCCTCGCTCACTGGCCCGACCGTCGCCCCCCGCGCCGCCGCTCGGCCACCCACCGCTGGCCGAGCCCCCGCCGCTCCTCGCCCGAGTCGCCGTCGGCGGCCACGTCTCCGGCCACCTTCGGTATCGCTTATTTAGCCTATTTCTCCTCTTTTTGTGTAATTTTCGAGGATCCATGTGCCTAACGAACCCCAAACCCAAATTAATTTCTATTTCTATCTATTATACCCCTAATGCTCTATACGTTTTGAATATTACCGGCTGATATCTCCGTTTCATGCGCAGGTTATTTCTGGGAGCTTAAGGGAGCCCAGGGGAGCTTCCAGGGACTGATTCGGGCTACGTCGAGGCGTCGTCTTCGCACGCTTCCATATATTTTCACTCGCGACGTGTCGTGGTATACTCTTTCCTTTATTTTGCACACGCCGCACTTTTCACGCTTTTTGGCGCGCGCTCGGGGCCCACATGCCGCCCCGGACACGGCCGAGGTCGAGGAGAGCTTCCGCCAAGCGGAAGCGGTCGGATGACGCCGGCCCCTCCCATGAGTTGGAGGACTCTCCTCCGCCTTCTCCCACACACCCCGTCCACCCAGCACAGCCTGCAGGCCCCCACACACCCCGCACAGCCTGCAGTGCCCGCACAGCCCATACACCCCGCACAGCCACCCCCTGCCGCTCCACAGCCACCACCTCCGGCTCCACTTATCGGGCCGCTGGGGATCACGTTCCGGAACGACGCACATCGCGTCGCTTTCGAGCGTATCTCCCAGCGCTCGATCGTACCCTCCAGGTTTGCACACCTTGCCGACCTAGGACGCCTGGGGGTACTAGAGGGGATGCTCACGTTGTACGACAACATGGGCTGGCGAGATTTCTTTCAGGTGTCGGCGGATACGTTTACCCGTCCGACACTTGAGGTACTTAGTTCGATCACCCGGACCGACGAGGGATGCTCGTTTCGGTTCATGGACCGGGAGTGCCAGGTCACTCTCGGTATGATGAGAGCCTTCTTCTCGTGGCCCGACATCCCCGGGGCCGACCGAGGTTATGCCCCCACCCATATCCCCCCACCTTCCTTCGACGCTGGCGCCTTCTGGGCCCGGATTACGGGTCTTCACGCTGCCTTTGACCTTAGTCGGGCCAAGGCCTCGGCCATTGTCCATCCCTGATCCGTATAGCTCAGCGCCTTATGGCGACGACCTTTTTGGCCAGATATGAGCCGGGCACGATGTCCACTCCAGAGCTCTACATGCTCTACGCGATGACACGACCCAGAGCTCTATCTAGGGATGGCGATGAGCTGGTCCCCGCTGTCGTGATTGATGTCGCGGCTTGGTTTTTGGACCGCATCATTGTATCGGTGGGCGCTCGCTCACCGATATGCTGCGGCGGCCTGATCACCTTGCTCGCTCTTATGACTGGCGAGGACTTCCCTGACGACCTGCGACACGCACCGGGCCCCACTTCTCTGTCGATTGATGTTATGGCCCGGATGAAGATGCTGCGTCCGCATGGTGAGCGACACTGGGTCTGGCTGCACGGCCCTTACGGTACCGATTACATGATTCTTCCGAGCCCAGCTCGGACTCAGATTGCACCGGCCCATGTGGACTGGCTCCCTGCGATGGATGTTCTGATCCCAGTCACTTACGTGCTCGAGGCCGAGCAGGCCCACGCTGCCCACGCTGCCCCCGCAGACCTTGTTGCACCTGCCGAGCCTGCTGCCCATGTTGACCCCGTGGACCCTCAACCTATCCCAGATATTTCCGCTGCTCCAGACACCTCTGTCCACACTGCTGTCGGTGTCGGGAGTACCTTAGCTGAGCCCACTTCCACTGCTTCCACGCCTGTCACCACCACCACTGGCCCTCTGTCTGCCGAGCCCGTTTCCTCTGCCCCACCCGAGCGCCCGTCGACTATAGTTGAGTGCGGAGAGCCCTCTTTTGCCACCGCTGTAGAGACCGTAGTCTCCACCCCTGTCTCCACCGCTGCTGTATTTTTCGAGAGTGTCGTGGCGTCTGTCCACACTTCTGTGCCACCGACCTCTCTGGCCGCCTCGCCGCCACTTTTGTATTCTTCTTTCGTTGCTGCTGCCTCCACTTCTCACCGTCCTGCCCAGCCTCGCACTGAGGCCAGGCCCCCACTTGCGAGTGCAGCTCCTTTTGTTCCCTTGCCTGCTGAGCCCGTCACCTACGCCACCAGAGTACGCCAGCCCCGACCTGCACAGCCCTGAGTGGTGCGTCCCTCTGCACCACCTCCCCCTGACACTGTACTTCAGAGCATTCGTGCTCTCGAGGGGGCGGTGAGTGGCCTCAGAGGCAACTTCCGGACCCTGTCCGCCACCGTCACTGCGATGGCTGGCCGCTTTGACCTGCTCCCGCACATTCACTACGGTCTTACCCAGGTCCTGGAGCGTCTCCCACGCGTACCCCCGCCCACCCAGCAGGTTCCCACCCCTACTTCCACACACACTCAGCCTGCTACCACTTCCACACACACTCAGCCTGCTACCACTTCCACACCCACGCCCGCTCAGCAGCCTGCACCACCACCACCACCTCCTCCGCCTCAGGACGGAGACGGCGCAGCACCACCTTCTTAGGCACCCTTGATGTCATCGATTATTTTTGCCGTTATGCTACCCATTTCTGCTGGGTCCTGATGCTTTTTGACCACCCCCTCCCCTCATATCTTTATATCTCTTTTTTTGGGAGAGAGGGAGAGTTTTTGGTGCCACCCCTATATATCTGTATCACTCCTATATCTGCATGCATCATGTCCGCCTCATATTTTTCGTTTCATTATTTTTCCTTTTTTCCTTCCATCATGCATGCATCCTCACTTACCCCTCACATTCCTTGTCTCTCGGTGCGCCACACTTTGCACATTGAGGACACTGTGCCATTTAGCTTGGGGGAGTGAGTTCTCACATTCTTTTTGATTTACCACCTTTATTTTTAGTTTTTCACGCCATTTTCCTCTTTTGCACTTATTTTCATCAATTTTCCTTTATTTTACCATGCATCACGTTTTTCTTATTTTTCTGTGTGCCGCATTTTAAATAGTTCTATTTTCCCCTTTATCTTTATTTTCTTTTTCATCTCATGCTAGAGATGACTTTTCTATGATGATGATAACGTGGAGTCAGCTTCCTTTATATGCATGCTATATTTGTCATGTCTTAGACTTTACTTCTGATATCATATGCTATGACTTACCTTGCATCTAGAGATAGTAACCCACACTTTTTCCACATGAAAATGGATGAAATCTTATTATTAGCCTAGTCTGAATATTCATATGTATGCTATCGCAGAAAACACACCAAGATTCACGCATTGAATGCCTATATCTGGAGTACCGATTTCTTTTCCTATATCACTTCTATATGCATGAACTGTACATTTCACTTCAGGACGATTGAATGATGTTAGCTATGATAAATCTGGATTAGTTAGCTTTTTTGTGATCGAAACTAAGTAGATTAGATTACCCTGCTGAAGTTGTCGTGCATGTCTTATAGAGTGAACCGAGAGATATATTTATTTCTTTCTCCACAAATCTTGAACATCATTTCTCTACTTTTAAAATCATTGGTGAATCTCCCCTTAGCGATTCTATTATATGGCATTTCCCCCGCTATTAATTCCTAGCTCCAAATTTCCCGAATTCAAAAAAAAAAAAGAAAATATTCTTGTATATCATTATCTCTCTTTGAGTTAGGATCATTGTGTATATATGCTATATCCAAAAAAAGAGAAAAAAACAAAAGAAAAAGAAAAAGAAAAGAGGAAAATTCCTCAATAAAAGATCCCATCTCACTTTCTTTCTTTCTTCTCTCTTTTCGTGTTCATCTTCACTACTTTTGGAGCTTTATAAAAATGGGGATGTAAATATTTTTTTTGCCACCACGCCTATAGATAAGCTTGGGGGAGGGAATCCAACGATGTGTGAGAGAGTGACTACTTGACTTTGCACGACAACCTAGGCTAAGTAATATTCTATACTCAGTGAGATTATTTTCAGCTTTACGAAGTCCAGAAATCTAAGCCTAGCACTCATATCATGAAATCCACACTTTTCTATTCTCTCTACTCTATTGTGTGATACTCTTATACTCCTCATAGAAAGCGTTCAATTGAAAAGTGTGTGATCTGCGATTTGTATACCGCTTTAGATGATTCAGACGATGTTAATTCTAAAATTATTCCGTTTTTCATGATTATATCTTTGTTCGTGGGTTTTCTATTTCTATTTGCACTATTATACTATGATATCAAAATAAAACTCTTTGACATGTATTTTTCATTCAGTGCATGCTATATGAGTAAGCGAAACCCACGTCCTGAGAAAATGATCTAGCAGCTTCTCTCTTCGCTTCTTTCTTTCTTCTTTGTTTTTATTTTGTTTTTCATTCTTCTCCGTTTTTCATTTTTCATTTTTCGCCATTTTCGTTTTCCGAATCCACCGGGTTCACCTTTTACTTATCTTCCTCGAGGACGAGTAAGAGGTAAGCTTGGGGGATTTTGATCACTCCTTATTTTACACAATTTTCCCGCATGTTTGCATGCCATTTAGATCGCCCAAATCATGTTTTTCACGATATATCGACGATATTGCGATGATTTTCACGATTTGTTGTTTTTGTCGCATTTCAGGTGATTTGGAGCGATTCGGAGTGATCTCGAGATACGCCTACTCCAGAGTGTCACCGATGACCTCCCCGAGGGGTATTTTGCTGTTGGAGAGGAGCGGAAGAAGAAAGAACGTCGCAGGAGCGACGAGGAGGCCAAAACAAGCTGTTTGGGCATTTTTGGTGTCCCACTCGGCCGAGTGAAGGAGTCACTCGGCCGACCAGCGAGACACCGCTCGGCCGACCAGATCGGATACGCTCCATACGTGCACTCGGCCGAGCAGCGGAAGCCACATCGGCCGAGTGACGAGATCCCGTCCGCCCGAGTGGCACCCAGACGACGCATGTCAAAAACCGCCAACTTACTGTTT
Source organism: Scilla litardierei (assembly GCA_030789695.1). Taxonomy (NCBI): domain Eukaryota; kingdom Viridiplantae; phylum Streptophyta; class Magnoliopsida; order Asparagales; family Asparagaceae; genus Scilla; species Scilla litardierei. Next base: position 90,156 of record JAULAV010008462.1, read on the forward strand.
TTCGTCTGCCTGAGCTTCAGAAGACCCACTCGGCCGAGTGGCAAATGCCGACCGCCCGAGTACCAAGAAGCCAACGGCCGAGTGACGACAACTCACTCGGCCGAGCGACTCCCGAAGTGAAGACCCCCGAAGACCCAGACTTACTAGAAATTTACAGGGTTTCTCACTCGGCCGAGCGACATTTGTCACTCGGCCGAGTGCGACGCGCTGCCTGTAGCGAAAATTGCGGATTTCAGGCTGCGCAGGGGCATTTTGGTCACAGTTTTTTGGACGATTTTGGGGGGTATTTAACCCCTGTTTTTACCCTAGTTTTGAGAGCTTTTCCTTTAGATTTTTGCAGCTTTTTAGATTAACTTTTTAGCTTTATTCTTGTGATTGGAGAGGAGACAAAAGTGGATTTTTGTTGAATTATTTGAAGAACTCCATTGGTTTGTGTCTCTCTTCTCTAAAAATTCTATTTTTATTGCATATCTCAATATTGTGATGAATTCTCTTATTAATTTCATTGATTATTTTTGTGTTTGTGCTATGAATTGTGAGTAGTCTCCACGTCTTGGGGCGTGGGGATGAACCCTACGAGCCCAATTTCAGATTTGTGATGAATTGGTAGAAATTTTGCTAGAATTGCTATTAGGGATTAGATTGGGATCAATTTAATACGGATGGCTAGGTATTCATATCGATTGGGATTTGCAAGAGATTGGATCCCAATTCGATAGGAAACCCTAGAAATCCGAATTGGGTTGGAGTCGAATTTCCGTAGTATCGGTTTGCAAGAGATTGGATCGATACTAGGGTTTCCGGTTGCAATTCCATGCCGATACCCATTTGCAAGAGATTGGACGGGTAGGAACTATCCCAACCTAGGTCGTGGCCCGAGTTTGCACGAGAGTGGGCTCGGGGCGCGATTGAACGATGATGTTGATCCTAATGCTAGCTTCCATAGGCTAGGGTTTGCAAGAGATTGGACCGGAACCTAGGATAGCTATAGACCGGCAACAGCGCGAGAGCGTGAGCTAGGTATTACATTCAGTTGCAACTAGTTCATCCAATATTTTTATTCTAGAAATTTTTATACCAATGAACCACATTGACGGGATACGGTGAGTAGCGGGGATTCCCCATTCCCTAGACGTTCTTTGTTTGATTTGATATTTCCGTACTTTGTCTGACGATTGTGACAGGATCACCAAAGGCAAATTTCTCTCTTCTTAATAGCCAGGTTGATTTGAACAAGCACGGTCATTCGTCCTCCCTGTGTTCGATAACCCGCTCGCCGCTATACCGTGCGCTTGCGGTAAAACTACAACCGTTCTTTGGGTTACATTCCGGAGCGATCACCAGCCAACAGATAAGGCCTTACATAGCGGAATGTTACGTTTTTGCGGGGCCTCTAACTTTTCCCTTTCTTTTGGCACAGCTGTCCACGGTCACCCTTTCGATGAGACGCCAATTTGTGGCGCTCTGGGATGCCGGGGCAGGTTATGCCCAGAAGCCGATAGCCAAGGGAGGTGAAGACGAGGCGAACCAAGAGGTGGAGGTGCACGTAAGGTCTTTGGAGACTCGGATGGCCGAGCTCTCTGTCGACTTGGAGAAGTCAGACATGGAGAGGGCTTTGGCACTGGCCGAGAAGTCGAAGGCCGAGGATCGAATAGCCGAGTTGGTGAAATCCACCGAGGTAAGAGGGGTCGGTGGTCTTGTAGTGGTGGCCGATGCCACAGAGCTCGAAAGCCTCCTGGAGGTGGTGGAGGGGAGGAAGCGAGTTCTCCTAGCGAGACTCAACGCGAGCTCCCAGGAGACCGAAAAGGAGCGGGCGGAGCACCAGCGCCAAGTTTCCATCCTCGAGGCCCGGATCCAGGAGCTGGGAGCGGTGGATCCCAGGCGCATCGCCAAGGAGGCCGTGGATGAGTATGCCACATCCTTTGTTGTCGGGGTGATGTACGAGGCGTTTGAGAGGGGATTCGCCCGTTGCCGGTCCGAGATCCAGCGAAGGTTCATGCATTCCGGGATTCGATTTGAGCAGCTCGGGATGGATTCCGATGGTGAAGAGGAGGCAGGCGATGTACACCCGGAGGGTGCCGATCAGCCAGTTGACGCTTCCAAAGATGCTCCAGATGCTCATGCGGGAGGTGTGGTTTAACCCATTAGCCTCTTCTCATCGTTCTTTTCTAGCTCCGCATATGGTTTTTTGTAATACACTCTTTTTGCTGTAACAAGGCTCCATTTTGCGTTGCGGTTATATGTGGTTGTATGCCCCCTCTTCCCATCCTGGTCGGGTCATTCGAGCAGACAGTCGGGTTATTCGAGCAGACAGGGTTGGGAGAGTCTCCTCAACTCGCTTGGTGATCAGGTCGCCAGGCTGGTGCCAAGCACAACCACCGGATTCCCAATTTTTTGGGCCGCTGAAGGATTGCCCTCGGTCTTAGGCCGATTGTCCTGCTGGGGGACATACCCCCGGTCTTACAAGAGATCGGGTTATCGGCCTGCTAGGAGGGTTGCCCCCAGCCTTATGGTAGATTGGGTCGATCGGCTCGCTTGGGGGATACCCCCAGGCTTACAGTCGATCGATGGGCCGACCTATTGGGGGAGTTGCCCCCAGCCTTATGGTTGGTCGGGTCGGTCAGTCTGCTAGGGAGATATCCCCAGTCTTACAACTGATCGATGGGCCGGCCTACTGGGGGAGTCCCCCCAGCCTCATGGTCGGTCCGGTGATCGACTAGTTGGGGGAGTTACCCCAGCCTTACGGTCGGTCGGGTGACCGGCCTGCTGGGGGAGCTGCCCCCAGCCTTATGGTCGGTCAGGTGACCGGCCTGCTAGGGGATCTGCCCCCAGCCTTATGGTCGGTTAGGTCGGTCAGCCTGCTGTGGGAGCTACCCCTAGTCTTACGACCGATCGATGGACCATCCTACTGGGCGAGCTGCCCCCAGACTCACAGTCGGTCGCGTGGTCGGCCCGCTGGGGGAGTTGCCCCCAGCCTTACGGCCGGTCATCAAAATGCTCTGCTAGTGGGGTTCGCCCCTAGCTGGGCTTGCGAAGCGAATAAAGGTAGAAAGAGCTCTTCATTCATGATCGCTTTCTCTTTTCAATACATTTGCTTAGATAGGAGGAGGGGAAACACGCTGTACATACTCACTAATTGTATTTGCGCATGTGCTCGGCGTTCCAGGTGTGAGTCAGGGCCTTTTCTCCCAGGGCGGCGAGCCGGTAAGTCGCGGGGCCGAGGACCTCGGTGACCTTATAGGGCCCGTCCCATTTAGTAGTAGGCTTCCCTTTACGGGTAACTTTCAGGTTGAGGATCGCCTTCCTGAGGACCAGATCCCCTTGGTGGAAGCTTCTTCCTCTAACCCGAGAGTTGTAGTAATGGGCCACCTTTTGTTTTTCTCGGACGATTGAGGCCAGGGCCCGATCTCTTTGTTCGTCCACGAGCTCTAGACTGAGCTCCAAGCCCTCCAAGTTTTTCTCCTTGTCGAAATGTTTGTGGCGAAGGGACTCCTCGCCCACTTCGACGGGCACCACCGCTTCGACGCCGTAAGCGAGCATGAAGGAGTTTTCACCCGTGGCCTGCTTGTGGGTTGTCCGGTACGACCAGAGTATACCGGAAAGTTCCTCCGGCCACTTCCCCTCGGCTTTTATGACTTTCTTGCGAAGTGGCTCGATGATGCATTTGTTGGCGGCTTCGGCCATCCCATTAGTCTAAGGATACGCCACAGAGGAAAACAAGAGTTTGTTCTTCCAATCTGCGTAGAAATCCTTGAACCCCGCGGAATCGAAATGCTTCCCGTTGTCCGTGACGATGGACCGAGGGATTCCAAATCTGGAGATGATGAAGTTCCACACGAAGCTCTTCGCCTTCTTCCAGGTTATGGAGGCCAGTGGTTCGGCCTCGATCCACTTGGTGAAGTAATACACCGCCACTATCAGGTACCTCCTCTGCCCTTTCCCAGAAGTAAAGGGACCAAGGATGTCCAGCCCCCACTTGGCAAAAGGGACGGGGCTGATTTTCGGAACGAGCTCTGTCGGGGGAGACGAGCCGAGCTTGGCGAACCTCAGGCATTCCGGACACCTTTGGATGTACTCGGTTGCGTCATTGGCCAAGGTCGGTTAGTAGTATCCTTGCCTCAGGATTTACTGGGCGACCGTCTTGCCTCCATAGTGATTTCCACAGATCCCCTCGTGGACCTCCCGGACGACGTAGTCAGCCTCCTGCGACCCAAGGCACTTGAGGTAGGGAAGGATATCCGTTTTCATCAAGTGCCTTCTGTATAGCTCTCCCTCATAGAGCTAGCGCCGGCTGTATAGCTTTCCCTCATAGAGCACGTATCGAAGTGCCTTCTGTTCCAGCACTCGACGCTCATCCAGGTTCGTCGGGATTTCTCCATTGGAGAGATACCGAATGATCGGATCCATCCAAGTGTGCTCCACGTCAATGGCCACCACTTCTTTTACCTCAGTACTAGGGGTGCAGAGGTTCTCTATGTAGATGGCACGACCCAACTCCCTAGGGGAGGAGGAGGCCAGCTTCGACAGGGCATCCGCGTGGGCATTCTCCGTTCGCAGCAGGTGGAGGGTCTCGACGTGTTTGAACTTGGACAGCATGGTCTTGGTCGAGGCTAGGTAATGCTGCATCGTCTCTTCACGAGCCTCATAATCCCCCTGTAGCTGGTTGACGATGAGTTTGGAATCGCTGAGGAGACGTACGAATTCTGCTCTGAGCGCCTGGGCTAACCTCAGGCCATTTATGGCAGCCTCGTACTCGGCTACATTGTTGGTGGCTGGAAACTCGAATCGGAGTGCATACTCGACGATGTTCCCATCGGGGGATTGAATAACGTTGTCGGCCCCGCTCCCTGCCCGGGTTGCCGATCCATCTACGTGGACTACCCATGCGTCCTTGTCCCCTGGACGATCGGTAAGGACGCCGTCAGTCGAAAGGAAAGAAAAAGGTTGAGGTGTTACCGTGTCTGGGGCTGTCTCCTCGGGGGCACTCCTCCGTTCACGATGCATTCAACGATGAAGTCCGCCCGTGCTTGTCCCTTGATGGCTGTCCACGGCTTATATTATAGGTCAAACTCGCTCAGCTCCATCCCCCAATTCAGCATTCTCCCCATCCGATCGAACCTCTTCAGATTCTGCTCGAGTTGGGAGTCGGTCAGGACCTAGATCGTGTGGGCCTGGAAGTAGGGATGAGTCTCCGTGCCGAGAGCACGAGAGCGTAGGAGAGTTTCTCCATGGTGTTGTACTGCCCCTCCGCATCCCTCAGGACTCGGCTGGTGTAGTACACTGACCTCTGTATCCCATCGTCTTCTTTGATCAGAACCGAGCTCACCGCTTCTCCGTTGCAGGCCAAGTAGAGCCTCAGCAGTTTCCCTTCCTTGGGCTTGGAGAGGAGCAGGAGGCTGCGAAGGTACTCCTTTAGTTCAACGAATGCTCAGGCACAGCTCTCATCCCACTGCACGGCCTTCCCCTTATCGGCGGGCTTGGCGAGGGCCTTTCTTAGGGTCCTGAAGAAAGGGCGTGATCTTTTTGCAGACTTGGACAGGAAACATCCTAAGGCAGCAATTCGCCCATTCAGCCTCTGCAGCTCCTTGATCATCGTCGGATCCCTCATATTGACCAAAGCCTCGATCTTGTCGGGGTTAGCCTCAATGCCGCGGTTGGTGATCATGAAGCCCAGGAATTTACCGGATCTCACCCCGAACGTGAACTTAGTGGGGTTGAGTCTGATGTTGTGTCTTCGCAGCCGCTAGAAAGTCTCCCGAAGATCGATGATGTGGTCGGCTGGGTCTCTGGACTTCACCAACATATCGTCCACGTAGACTTCAAGGTTCCTTCCTATATGGGAATCGAACACCTTGTTGACCATCCTTTGGTAGGTCGCCCCCGCATTTTCAGGCCGAAGGGCATCTTCTTGTAGCAGAAGATCCCCCTGTCGGTGGTAAAGGACGTCTTCTCTTCATCCTTTGGGTCCATTTGAACCTGGTTGTACTCGGAGTAGGCGTCCATAAAGCTGAGCATTTCGTAGCCAGAAGCATTGTCCACGAGATGGTCAATACGGGGTAGTGGGTAGCTGTCCTTGGGACATGCCTTGTTGAGTTCGCTGAAGTCCACACACATCCGCCATTTGCCTCTGGACTTCTTCACCATCACGACGTTGGCCAGCCATTTCAGGTACTAGACCTCCTGGATGAACCCTACGTCAAGCAGGTGTTCCACTTCCTCGGACGTGGCCCTCCTCTTTTCGCCACCTAAGTTTCTCTTCTTCTGCTTGATCGGTTTGAAATTGGGGTCGGCATTTAGCTGGTGGGTGATCACTCTGGGGTCCACGCCTGGCATATCGTCGGGAGACCAGGCGAAGACGTCCAGGTTGGCCTCAAGCACCTGATTAACTCGCTTCTTAGGGTTGGGTCAAGCCCTGACCCGATGGAGACGTATCTTCTGTCGATGTCCGTGACAGGAATGAGTTCTGGTTTTTCCACGAGAGCGGGCCTCGGGCCGTATCTCTGATCGAGATGGTCCATCGGGTCATTGAGCTCCTCAGCATGCTCTGCATCGGCCAGATAGTAGCAGACCCTCGGCTTCGTCGGGTCGCCTCTGACCTGTCCGATCCCCACCGGGGTCTGGAACTTGACCACCCGATGGAGGGTCGAGACCACGGCTTCAGCTGCATTAAGAAGCAGGCAACTGATGATCCCATTATATGCCGACCTAATCCTCTGCGCCACAAACTCTATCGTCAGAGTGGCTGAGTTGGGAGGTTCTCCGAGCATGATAGGGAGGCGGATCACCCCCACGATGGGTATGGAGTGGCCCGTGAACCCTATCACGGGCCCAGAGCATGGCTCTAGGTCTTCGGTCCGCAGCCTCATCCTCTCTAAAGTTGACATGAAGAGGATGTCACACGAGCTGCCGGTGTTGACGAGTAGTCGTTTGACAATGGTAGTGTCGATGACGGCTGAGACAACTAGTGCCTCATCATGCGGCGGTTTCACCTTCTCTTCGCCCTCCCCGGTAAAGTAGATGGGCTGGGGTGAGTCTTCGGCTTCCCTATTATTCGTCTTCATAGGTCTTGTCCGGGGCGCGCTCGACCCCTCAACGTGTGGCGAGCATGAGGTAGTTCGGATTTTACTCAGGCGATCGTGGATTGCCCCAGGTGTCGATGTTTCCCCGATGTTCTCCTACGTCGAGAGGGGCGTGGCTGCGTCATCTTGATTGTGTTTGTTTAACGTGGGCGCTTTGTTTGTTCCCACAGACGGCGCCAGATGTTTCGGGGAGTTTTCTCACCGCTAAATCGTTGACTGGAGGGCGAGAGGTCAATGTGGTCAAGAGGGACACGTGGGACCTCTGGGATCGATCGAAGGCGCGTTTGCTCAGTGAGGGACACGCGGATCCTCGCGTTGGCTTACCGAATGGTAGCCTTGGCAAAGCGACAACCTCTTGGTAATGGAGGTGAGCATACTCGGGGACGAGGATGCTCAGCTTCGGCTGGGAAGACGCTGAGGGTTATCCTCAGCGTCGCCTGGATCCGCTCGACCTGGATAGACGAGGAAGCTCGTCAGGGGGGTCGGACCTGGGTTCTGACCAAGTCTCCTCCGATGCCTAAGTCAGAACAGATCTGAAGGGAGCTCGGCGGGCCCGATATGGCTCGCGAGGAGGCCGATACACGAGTCCTCGGACCGACCTATGGAGAGGAAATGTAAAGTGGAAGACAAAGTCATGTGAGTAGAATACCTCCGTGGTTCGATATCCAGGAACTCCCCCTTTGGTACGTCGCCCCTCGAGTCCTTTTTAGGAGTCCTCCCACGTTCGCTCCCCCTCAACGTCCCCTCCTTCCACCCTCATAATCCGAATCTTTGATGGCGTCTTCATGGGTCATGAAGGTGGGCGTAATCGAGCCCCTTAATGGTGATTAAGGGGGTGCGCTTTTAGGTTAGTGGTTAGCCCCTGCTAACGTGGGCTGATGGGGGTGTCTTGCTTCGATAGAGACCGACCCGACTCCAAGTCTTTGTGGGGGCCTCATCGTGGGGCCCGCTTTCCTTCAGGGCGGCCTGCTAACGATGTGCGCTTAGGTCACCCAATCTTGGGCCATCTCAAAATGGTCGTATCAGGAGAGGACGCACTCACCCAAGTTGCAGGAGTTGTACTCAAAAGACATGCATCAAAAAGGTGAGTTGATTTTTAATCTAAGATTGAACAATTCCTCTTTTGGCTTTTGTGTCATGGAAAAGTAATTATGGGAGGCCAAACTCTTATTAATCAGAAGGAGGAGGGTTTTTAGTGCCATATAGGCTGACACACGCAAGGGGAAAGGTCGAAAGTTCATGCAAACAGAGGACTCACATCAAGAGGACATGGATCAGTGTCTGTGCATAAGTCCCCAAAGAATTCATAAATTGCAAAAAGGCTCCTGCAAGTTCGAGGAGCCCTATTTCACAACATATAACTCTGATTGACGAACGGTCAGAACCATATCGGAGCTGTCTACGAGCAAATCAACGAGTACACATCGATGCCATAAACTGAGCACTCTGAATTTTTTATTAATATTTTATGGTGTATTGCGATTTGTTCCTTATATTTATATTTTACATTATTTTTGTCGTGAGAGAGCTACGTGTGCATAGTTATTGGATTTTTGATTCACGGGGCGCAGATTGAGGCAGAGTCCAGCTAGATAGATTAGTTTAGTCGAGCATGTGATTTGCGAGTCTATAGATCTTGTGAGCATAGAGTATAGGATTTGCGAGTTCAGAGTGTATGTAATCCTGCTGAGACTCATTGATCTTATAGTGGATTTTGGGGTTGCTGGAGTAGGTCGAGATCCGACCGAATCATGGTACTTCTGGTGCTATCTATGACTGGCTGTGATTTCTTGTTTTATCTGCATGTGTGTTGCAAATTTTTTTAATTTATCGATCACCCTATTCACCCCATCTAAGGTGTACTTTTCGATCACAATTGGTATTAGAGCTTAGATTGACCAGTTTTAGACCTAGAGGTTAGGTTTGCGCGCACACACACACACACAGTCATGTGTATTTCAGACGGTTCTTTTGCTGAGGGACAGACTGTAGTTAGGCCACCATTATTTAACGGAACTGATTATGCATATTGGAAAGCTCATATGAAAATTTATTTAAGTTTAGTTGACTACGATATTTAGGATATAGATGAATTTGGTTTCACACACCCTATGGTTAAATTAGAGGGAGTAGATGTTCCTAAGCCTAGAGACAAGTGGGATGTTAATGATAAAAATTGCATACTTTGATGCTAAAGCTATGAATGCTCTTATTTGTATTTGGGATAAAACTGAATATAATCTATTTCCCATTATTCTACAGCTAAGGAGATCTAGCATACTTTGGAGATTACCCACAAAGGAACATCGCAAGTAAAAGAAACTTGCCTCACTTTGCTGAATCATGAGTACGAGAGCTTCAGTATGGCGAATGATGAAATGATCAAGGAGAAGTACTTAACGTTCATCGCCTCATCTGCAACTCCATGGTTCTTGGGAAAGTCTATTCTAATAAAGATTTGTTGAGGAAGATTTTGGGGATACTGCCAAAGAGCTTCGAGGCCAAAGTTACTGCAACCCAGTAGTCTAAAGATCTTAGCAAGTATAGCATAGAGGAGCTCATTGGAAACTTGATGACATATGAGCTAGAGTTTAAAGCTAGGGAAGAAAGAGATGCTAAAGATGCCGTAGAACTAAAGAAGAAGTCCATATCGTTGATGAGCTCACATGACAACGATGATGACGTAGCATTAGTGATAATGGGCTTCAAGAAATATTCGAAGGCTAGATAAGGAATGCAATATCTTTTAAATAAATGTAATGCTTCTATGTCTAAAAATATTTATGTTGATTTTGATGGTGAAATTACCTATCATAATTGCAGGAGACAAGGACACATTAAAACTAATTGTCCACGGCTTATGGATGATAAGAAAAAAGGCAAGTCTTCCTCTAATGATGACGAATCAGAGGATGAGGTGATTTGCTACAATTACCGAAAGCAGGGGCATATTAAATCAGAATGTCCATTGTTGAAAAAGGGAAAGCGAAGGAAAAGAAGAAGTCTCTAGTGACTACGTGAGATGATGACAATAAGAATAATGAAAACCATGTAGCAGGACTTTGTTTGATGACAAACACTAATTCTAGCCCTGAGGATTCAAGCGATGAGATACCTGAATTTTCTTATAAAGATTTAGCCAGACTATGCGATCACTTGATTGAAGAAGTTGAAAATTTTGAAAACAAAATCAAGTAATTAAAATCAGAAAATAAATAATTGCTTAAAAGACTTGTGATAATTGCTTGATTTTTGAAAAAGAATTGCATGGTCTAAAAACTGAAAATGAAAATCTTGAAAAATATTATGATGCCTTAAATAAAGACTTAAACGAAAAATATGATAGTTTTGTAAACCATTGTTTTATGCTTGTAAATGAGAATTTATTCTTAAAATCTAAAGTCCAAGAGCTAGAAACATGCGTGAAAAAGTTTGCTATTACTGATAAGACATTGAAGATGCTTCTTAATAATCAACTCTTTGCAAACAATAGAAAAGTACTTAGTTTTGGAAAAATTGAACATGAGAACAATCTTTTTGGTATGGAAAAAAGTGTCTTTGCTAAATGCATTGGATGTGGTAAAATTGGACATACTTTTAATCATTATTGGAATAGGAACACGAATAAAAAGTTCAAACAAATTTGGGTTCCTAAAGGCACTTTCACTAACATTGGTGGACATATATTGGTTACTAGGTCACACATAACCTCTTTTGTGTAGTTACGTAAGATGGAGGAATAAGGAACCATGGTTTTGACATTGGATATCAATGGAGTTCTTGGCCAAATGATGACGCGCATGCATGATTTCTTGTTTTAGCTTATTGTTTACCTTCATAGAATATTTTGTTGTGTTTTTTCATTTTTGGTGTGCTTTTTCAGTTTTTCTTGGGTGTGATTTTTCTTTTTTTGTGATTTTTTTGGTGTGGTAGAAAAATAAAAAAATTGAAAAAGTAAAAATTATAAAAAAATTGAGCTTTATGAATCTCTTTCTTTTGTTTATTGGTAAAAGTCACTTTGGATGAAAATCATATTATGTATAGAATTCTAGTATTATTTTCTGGACTATGTTTATGTAAATGAATTTATGAATAGTTAAGACATGTTCGATAACGAATAACTAGATTTCTACATCTTCACCTTACACTTTCACGGTATCGATTGTATTGTTATATGATGTTGTTTTCATGAATATTGAAAAGTGGGTGAATGTGGATTAAAAAATGCAAAATATGTTACTTGTTGTGATTTGTAGTGTCATGTCTTGGATGAAAAACAAAGCTCATGAAAAGAAAAATCGTATGAAAAAGAAAAGAAAAGAAAAGAGCTTCGTATGTAAAATAAATACTATCTATGGCTATGATACGATCCACAGATATCCAACTCATGCTATATATTCATATATTTTAGTGGTGGTGTTATGTCCGTCAAGCAATGCCGACCCTCGTCTAAGAGTCTTTCTAGGCTATGTATGAGTGTTCGTATCTTGAACTCATGTCTCATGAGGTGGGAAAATACAATCCTTATATAAGTACATACAAATATGGATAATTGGTTTGAACGGTTGACTTTCATGATTACTTCTCCCTATGACCTTAACCTTTGATCATCACATGAGCACAAAGATGGTTTAAATCATAGTTATGAATTATTGGATATCGATTGATTATTCATGAGTGTCTTAATGAAAACGTATGTCTTGTTTAAAATGCTTTATTTTCTATATGGCATATGATATTTTTAGCTTGTGTGTTCTTTTGATGATAACAAAAGGGGGAGAGAATGTTAAGATTTGATTCACGACGATGCATATCGATAGGGGGAGTTTTGTAAGGACCCTGGCTATGAGGAAAACGTTAGAAGGGGGTTGAATAGTGTTTATAAAATTTAAACGATAGTTATACCAATTTAAATTCCTAACTAATAAATGCGGAATTATAAATAAACCCAAATTGAAACAATGCTAGCACAAAGTAGGTTTCAAGGATTCAAATTACCCAAGTCAACTCCCGACTTGTTCCCGGTAATCCTACGTCCATTCTACCCGGATACCACCGGGTACTCAAGTTAAAACCATAACTTGAGGTTTCTTTTAAACCCACTTGTAGCAACCCTACAAGTGAAATCGAAACACAATCGATGTCTTTGACTCCCACAACTTGGGATCAAGCAAACCACTCTCACAAACCGAGAGTTAAACTAATATCGAAAGATATGAAATAATGAAATAGCAACACTTACAATCACCTATGCCTTGAAGTAAAGCTTAAAGGAGAAAGTGTGTTGTTTGTTGAAGTTTCAAGAAGAGAGAAAAGCCCTTTCTCTTGTCACCACCAATTGCCTAGAGGATATCACTTTGATTCTAGGTTGGAGAGAAAGAGAGAATGATATTGGAATTCTAGGGCTTTTGAATTTGAGAGCTTTGAAAAACTTGAATATGAAAGCTAGGAGTTTTCAAGAGATGATAAGGAAGATGTGTAACCCCTCAATGGAACAGTAGAAGCTCCCTTTATAGGTTCCCCAAAACCCTCAAACAGAATCCCCAAAAACCTCTTTGAAATCCGTGGAGAAAAAAGCCAACGGATAGAATTTACACACTCGACAGTCGACTGGTAAAGAAACCACAGTCGACTGCTGCACTGTGTCAGAGGGTAGGTGAAAATTCAAACGGTAACTTACCACGCAGGACAGTCCACTGATGAAGGAATGACATGCGCCTGTAAACCTAACAAGCAACTGAAAACCATTCTACAGGCGATTGGCCGCAACATGAGTAAGTTGAGAAAACCCAGAAAGTTTTGGGAAGACAGGACAGGTGACTGATGTGGAACACACATGTGCCTGTGCCATGGGCAGGCGACTGCGAAACCAATATCAGTCGTCTATCACTAATAAGTGAAACTTTCCAGAGAGCAGAGTTGCAGAGAAAGAATCGACAGGTACTGTTGAAGCATTAACAGTCGACTGTGCCTTAGACAGACGACTGTCAATCCAACATTAGTCGTCTGGCCATATGGAAAAGAAAATGATCTTTGGGCAGGAAAGAGACATGCGATGATTAACAAATCACATGCACATGTAGCTTGGATAGGCGCCTGTCTTTTGTACAGCAGTCGCCTGTTTAGAGTTAAAGCTAAAAGCCCAAAAACCTGTATGATCCTGTCAAAACAAGGACGTTAGGATCGAATAATAAAGTAGAGACTTACGCTTGTGTATGCGGCACCGTAATCTCGGAACTTCGCCCTCGGATTCGCCATAACGGTCAGTACTTCATCACGGAGGATCGAAGCAGAGTTTCACCGCCTAAATCTCTATTTAGAAGAGGATTTTAATGGAAGGGAGAAGAAGAACACAAGTTGCCTTATGCAAACTTATGGCATGGTTAGATTAGTGTAAAAGGCATACCCTTGGGTCCTATTTATAGGCTTTAGGGGTAGTTATTGTAGGAAATAACCACTTATAAGCTTATTAGCCTATATTAGCCCTTTTACTTATCCTCTTCTTCATTCACTTATCGAGTGCCTTTATGCACTTATAAAGTGACTTTTTCCACTTATCGAGTGGTCCTTTTCACACGAGAAAAGGTTCCCTTCGCGCACGCTTTCGTGCACGCGACATCTGAGGTCCGTATACCCTCATACATCCCCTCATGGGTGTATTCATGTCGTCCATATCCAACATCTCCCACTCACACTTGAGGGGATTGTAAGGAAACATCTTTCCTTTTACTCTTCTGTTTATCATACCGAGAAATAGGCCGTGTGACCGTCATGCGCATAGAGTCTGCTGTTGTGCACTTGTTAGAGATACACAACACTCCTCGAGGTGCAAAGTTGAGTAGATCAACGCATGCTTTACCCTAGATTATTTCTTCACATTTCTTATACTTTATATTCAACAATTGAATCCCATCTGGATTACAATTGGCTGGCCAGCTTTGAATCTCTAAAGTCCAAATGTGAATATGAAATTAATCTTCCTCTTCTTGCGATCCTTTCGATCTTGACTTGACTTGCTTTTCTAACATGCCCCGCCGGACCGAATTGACCATAGTCCATAAGCAACATACTAAGATAGCAATCACCCAGTCAAATCTAAAGGAACCAATTAGAGTCCATAAGGGTAACGAGTTAAGACCCATGTGGTCTTTGGGTCTCACATAATAGTAAACACAATTACTATTCTAACCCAATGGTTAAATGCATACGTAGTATGAATACGTATTACAACATCACTCCTTTCCCAGGGAGCATATGTCTTAATGATGTTGTAAGGATGATGATCAGACACCACAATGTTTTATTTTGAGTCCCTTTTACTACTCAAATAATCTTCTGGACACACATCCCGCATAAGACAGATAGGATTTAAGAATCCTATTAGATCTTTTGTAAGCATCCATATGATGCAGATCTTTCATACGACCATTTTGTTTAAGTCATGACTCTAAATCATCCGTCTGACGATTTTGACTTTAAACAGGTCTCATCTTTATTTTATCCGTCTGATATAATAAAGGCGGTTGCTCATGTGAGAGAGCCAACCTCAATTTGTCCGACATACTAGAAAATATAGCTGAGATTTAAAAAATGTACACGAACATTTTCTAGAAATTCATATGCAATGTTGAAAAAGAACTTATTCTTTTATTAAATTTGATCTTTTACTGACATGGGAATTTACATTGGTACAACTCAGCTCTTACGCAATCCTTGAGATGATAAGTGTTTGTAAAACACATCTCTGGGGATCGCCTTCGTAAGCGGATCCGCTATCATCTCATGCGTAGATATGTACCTTATGTCTATCTTCTTGGTCTTATAATAGTCTTTTGCAAATTTGTAGCGGATATCTATGTGTTTGGTCTTACAATGGAATTTTGGATCTTTGACATAGGCTATAGATGCTTGACTGTCACTGTGTATTGGTACATCACCAGAGTCATTTGCATCAATTAGACTGTCTAAGAATTTCCTAAGCCAAACAGCCTCTTGGACTGCCATGCTAAATGCTACAAACTCGGCTTCCATAGTTGAAAGTGCGATGCAGGATTGTTTTTTGCTACTCCAGGATATTGCACAAGATCCGAGCAGAAAAACATATCCTGAGGTCGATCGTCACTCATCGAGATCACCCGCCCAATCAGCATCAGTGTAGTCTTCGAGCCTCAAGGCATCTCCTTGATAGCATAAAGCATAGTCCGCAGTTCCTTTAAGATACCGCATTATCCTCTTAACCGCTTTCCAGTGTACTTGCCCTGGATTGGATTGGTAACGACTTACCATTCCAACGGCAAAACAGATGTCCGGTCTTGTACACATCATAGCGTACATAAGACTACCAACTGCACTGGAATAAGGAACTTTTTCCATAATTTCCTTTTCCTTTTGGTTCTTTGGACATGATTTCAGACATAAATTATGGCATTTGCTTATAGGAGTATTAATGGACTTGCAGTCCTCCATATTAAAACGTTCTTGAACTTTCTTTGTATAAGTCTCTTGTGAAAGAGAAAGAAGTTTCTTCGAACGATTCCTTTGAAATCTTAACTCCAAGGATATATGCGGCTTCTCCCATGTCTTTCATCTCAAAAACTGATGAAAGCCAAGCCTTGATATCCATCACAAAGCCCTTGTCATTTCCGGATATTAAAATGTCATCTACATATAGAAACATAATAACATACTTGCTTTTGATCCTATTGATATATACACAGTTATCTTCATCAAGCATGGAAAAACCATTTGATAAGACAACTTCTTGAAATCGTATACACCATTGCCTTGAGGATTGTTTAAGACCATATATGGACTTTCGAAGTTTACAAACCTTATGTTCGTTTCCTTCTTTTGCAAACCCTGTTGGTTGTTCCATATAGATCTCCTCATCCAATTCTCCATTGAGAAAGGCAGTCTTTACATCCATTTGATGTAATTCGAGGTCTAAGCAAGCTACCATAGCCAGAATCAGACGAATCGAGGTAAAACGAACAACAGGTGAGAAGGTCTCTTCGTAGTCTATCCCTTCCTGTTGTGTAAAACCTTTCGCGACAAGGCGAGCTTTATATCTGTCTATAGAGCCATCAGCCTTATGCTTGATCTTGAGAACCCATTTGTTCCTAATAGCTCTACGTCCTCTGGGTAAGTCAACTAAGTCCCAGACTTGGTTAAATTTCACGGATTCCAATTCCTCCTTCATCGCTTCCATCCATTTGTCTTTCGCAGGGCATGATACGGCCTGTTTGAAAGTAGCAGGCTCGTCATCATCTTGTAGTAAAGTCATAAAGGTTTGCGGAAATTCATCCTCAAATCTTAGAGGAGCTAACCTTGTACGATTACTACGTCGTATTTGAGATTATTCAATTCCTTGTTGAATCGAATTTAGATCGATTCTAATATCACTCCCACTTGGAATGTCGTTAGAATTGCTCCCACTTGGATCATTATTCCCGTATGGAATAGGATTAGCATCATTCGTATCATCCATTGGTGAAGGTTGTAACGTATTTACGTCTTCACCAAGAATTCTCCCACTCGAATGAGGTAATCCTTCTTGATCATAAATCTCAAATAGAGATAAGTCCTGACTTATCTCGTCCTGTCTTGGAAACTCGTTTTCCAAGAAAGTGACATCCCTCGACTCAAATTCAATTAGACCTCCATTGTCTTTCTGACTAACGAAAACATAACCTTTGGAGTTTTCTGCGTATCGTATAAAGATACATTTCCTTCCCCGTGGCCCAAGTTTGACATACTTATGGGAGGAAATATGTGCATAGGATGCACACCCCCAAGGTTTCAAAATGTTTAAGTCAGGAGACCTTTGGTTCCACAACTTGTAAGGAGTGGAGCTAACTGATTTCGAGGGTACACGGTTCAAGATGAAAGCGGCCGTCAATAATGCATCACCCCAAAAGGTGATTGGCAAGTTAGCTTGCGCCATCATTGAACGGACCATTTCCATTAAAGTCCTATTCCTCCTTTCTGCAACACCATTTTGTTGAGGAGTATAAGGCATAATTACCTGATGAACTATGCCCTTTTCATCACAAAGTTCCTTAAAACTTGCTGATTGATATTCACCGCCCCTCTCGGTTCGCAAGACCTTAATCTTGCGATCTAATTGATTTTCCACTAAACTCATATAGTTTTTAAAGCAGGTTAATGCTTCACTTTTGTGGGATATCAAATAGATATGTCCGAATCGGGTGAAGTCATCAATAAAAGTGATGAAATAGGACTTCCCGCGTCTTGTCTTGACATTCATCTGACCACATATGTCCGAATGGATGAGCTGTAATGGAACCTCGGCCCTTGTGCCGGTTCCAAACGGCTTGTGACAAGATTTCCCTACAAGGCAATGTTCGCAGGTCGACATTTCAACCTTTGAAACATTGGATAGAAGGCCACGTTTGGCAAGTCTATCCATTCGTGTTGGTCCAATGTGACCAAGCCTTGCATGCCAACAAATTACATCTGATTCATAATAAGGAAATTTTCATTATTAAATGAGGAATCATACATTTTATTTAATACAATAAATCCTTTAAATACATACCCAGTACCAATTAAAGAATTATTACAAAACAAGTCCACTTTACAATCATGAAAAAACCAACTATAACCAAGACCCATTAAAACGACCACAGAAATAATATTCCTTCGAATATCCGAAGCGAAGAGAACATCATGAAGTAGGAAAGTGCGGCCGTTGTCCAGGACGAGCTTGCATGTCCCAATGCCTTTCACTTCAACACGTGTGTTGTTTCCTACATAGATCCACTTCGTTCCTTGGGGTATCCGGTGATACTCCACGAAGGACCGTCTGTCCCTTGCTATGTGGTCGGTGGCACATGAATCAATTATACAAAATGGATTAGATTCTACAAGAAATATTGAACTAGAAACACATATGTGACTAGCATTACAAGTTACCTTGTCACCTTCATCCGTACAAGAACGGGCATAGTGACCTAACTTGTTGCACTTGAAGCATTTGATCCTCTTCAAGTCTTTCTTCTTGTGCCATTTCATGTGTCTACCCTAATGTTTGGGTTTCTTGGTAGACTCAGGTTGCTTATTACGTTCATTAGTAGACTTCGAACGATCTTTCCGTTTCTTTCCCCCGTGTGAGGAACTAGCAACCATGTGCACTTCTGCACTTGGCTTGGCAGCCACAAGCCGCTCTTCCTCTAACTCGAGGTGCTTAGAAACATCGCTGAAGGTCTTGATGCTCTCATTATGAGTGAGATGCATCTTCATTTGGTCCCACCCATTTGGTAGGGAACGTATGACTGCTTGGATTTGTTGCTCATCAGTGAGCACATGACCTGCATCCTTTAACTCTGAGATTAGATTCGCCATATGTCGCAGATGTTTCCCCATGGAATGATCTGGACGTTTCTTGTATGAATCAAATCTTATAGTTAAAGAACGAAGTTTGGACACTGAGGTGCCACCAAACTTCTCCTCTAGCTTGGACCATATGTCCATGGCTTGGTCATGCTCTCGGAAGATGCGCATTATGTCATCGGCCATACTGGAAAATAATGTAATGCGAGCTATCTTGTTCTTCCGAGACCAAGCATCAAAAGCTTCCTTGTCTCGTCTGTGTTGGGCCGTAGTGCCCAACTCGGGTTCAATCATCTTGTTCTTTAGAGTTTCGAGCACGTCTTGCTCCTCTAGAACGTATTGTATCTTGATGGACCATAGTTTGTAATTATCGCCGTTGAGTTTTTCACCTTTGTTTAACTCAGCGACGATGTTCTTTGAATCGGAAGACATTTTAACTTTAAAATGCTGCAAAAGACACAAAACCGAAGGTTCGATCAAAAATCATTGCATAAAATTCTTATACATAGATATCACTCCCACTTGGAATATCCCACTTGGAATGATATTATTACATTTGATAAGTTACTTTCGAAAAATATTGAAGATGTTGCTCTAGAATCGGAAAGGTCTCTACGATTCCAATCACCATCTAGAACAACCTTCAATATTTCCCCCTCACTTATCAAATGATAGTACTCTTATAGTACTTCCCAGCGGAAAAGCGTTTTTGAAAACGTATTTTTCAAAAGCAAATGCGATATTTCAACTTAGTACCCTTATGATACTAGCGAAATATACGGCAATCCCTGGCCATTGCCAGGATTGAGCCGTAGCTGTGCCAAGGCCGGATCCCCCCTAAGAGGATTTTTCTGCAAGCCATCGTCGTTGGCTCTCGTATGGATCCAGGCGCTTCCCCCTAACAGGAGAATTTTACCGCAGATGACTGTCGTCGGCCCCGTATGGGCTGGCCTTGCATGTCCCATTCATGCAAGCCCCCCCCCAAAAAAAAGGGTCAACCGGGGCTCGGCACTGGCCGAGACCGGGGCCGGCAGTGGCCTGGCGTCGGCCTCGGCCAGGGCCGACAGTGGCCCTGGGCAGGCCTCGGCCTGGCCCTGGCCACTGCCAGGGCCGACCAGGGCACCGACCCTGGCCTCTGCCAGGGCCGGCCAGGCCCTGGCCTGAGGCCAGGGCGCCGGCCCTGGCCCCTGCCAGGGCCGGCCAGGCCCTGGCCTGAGGCCAGGGCGCCGGCCCTGGCCCCTGCCAGGGCCGGCCAGGCCCTGGCCTGAGGCCAGGGCGCCGGCCCTGGCCCCTGCCAGGGCCGGCCAGGCCGGCCCCTGGCCATGGCCGAGGCCGGCCAAGGCCTCCTGGCCCTGGCCACGGCCAGGGCCCCCTGGCCCTGGCCGAGGCCAGCCAGAGCCGGCCTGGCCATGGCCCCTTGGCCATGGCCGTCCTTGGCCCATATGGCCATGGCCGGCCTCCCCCTTGCCTGGGTTGGCCGCACATCGCCCACCGGAGGGGTGGCCGTGGAAGTTATTGGCCGTAGCCAACCCCCTCCGCATGGGGAGGGGGGATGCATTGCCTCCATAGCCCATATGGCCATGGTGATCATGCACCAAAATTGTCATCTTCTCCGTTGAGAATAACCACCATCGTCTTCTCCGATGAAGCACCCGTTCGTCGAGAAAACGGTTTTTCTTCAATGGCCGTGTGCCAAAAAATGAAGAGAACGCGTTTTCAAGGCCGCAAACTACACGCTCTACATGAAGAGAGTTCACATTCTCAATTGAATGGAGACTCAGCATCCATGAGGAGCACGAGTTTGGCGATATGAACGGTAAGTTCTTCCCGTCACGGAGAGTTCCTGCCATATCCGTAATGACAGAAGACCCTAACATGAACAGAACAACTATTGCGATTCTCTCCGTCACGATGCGTTCCTACCATATCCATAATGGAAGGAGACTCATTCGTGAAAGAGACAACGCCGCGTTCATCGGTGAGACCGGGGAGACGGTTAGACCGGGGCGAACCCGTATGGCTCTGATACCAAAGTAGAATCCTGTCAAAACAAGGACGTTAGGATCGAATAATAAAGTAGAGACTTACGCTAGCGTATGCAGCACCGTAATCTCGAAACTTCACCCTCGGATTCGCCACAACGGTCAGTACTTCGTCACGGAGGATCGAAGCAGAGTTCACCGTCTAAATCTCTATTTAGAAGAGGATTTTAATGGAAGGGAGAAGAAGAACACAAGTTGCCTTATGCAAACTTATGGCATGGTTAGATTAGTGTAAAAGGCATACCCTTGGGTCCTATTTATAGGCTTTAGGGGTAGTTATTGTAGGAAATAACCACTTATAAGCTTATTAGCCTATATTGGCCCTTTTACTTATCCTCTTCTTCATCACTTATCGAGTGCATTTATGCACTTATAAAGTGACTTTTTCCACTTATCGAGTGGTCCTTTTCACACGAGAAAAGGTTCCCTTCGCGCACGCTTTCGTGCACGCGACATCTGAGGTCCGTATACCCTCATACATCCCCTCATGGGTGTATTCATGTCGTCCATATCCAACAAAACCAATTGATAAAGTATGTGCATAACATGCGACTGTAGAACAAATCACAAGCAAAAGTTTTGATACAGGCCCATGTAAAACATTCAGCAGTCGCCTGTTGAAATTCCAAAATGCACATGCTTGAGAAATGTGAATTGGAGGCTAAGGAAAAGTGATCTAATGTTTTCCTAGGATAGAAATAAAAATGTGTGTGTGCTCCAACATAGTTCTACTTCTAAGCTACATACTTGAAGAGAATAAAAAGATTACATTTTGTAGAAGCATCTCTTCTATCCAAAGAATGAGCTTGAAGTCTTCAAAGAGCTTCAATCCCCATCTTTGAACATCCAATCCACATTTCATGCTTTGATTGATCCTTGAGTAACATCCATTGCTAATTGATCTTCATGATATGCTTAGGCAATGGATTAACTATAAATAGGGGATTAGTCACAAGTATTTATGTTTGATCATCATCAACACCAAGTAGGGAGAAGTCCAATACTCAACACTTCCCCCCTTTTTGATGATGAGAAACAAACATAAACAAAAAGATAAATAATTGTGCTTAATGAATGCTTACTCCCCTTACATAGATGCCAATCAAGTTAGTCAATATTTATTAGGGCATCTATAGATCAATTGAAGCGAGCAAGTAAGATATGCATGAATGAAATGATTTTAATTCTTAAAATCTAGGATTTTATAATCCAAGTTCACTATATCTTACTCCCCCTGAATCTAAGGCAACTTCAATCTTAGATTCAAGTTTAAAATTACTTAGCACATTATTATGATATTTTTCTCTCCCCCTGTGGCATTATCCAAAAAGTGGGAGTAGAAAAACAATAGCAATAGTGCTAAATAAGTACTAAAAACAATCATGAGAGTCTAAAGATGGGATATATAATTAAAGTGATGCCAAAATAATCGAAAAAATCACGAAGGTACATCTCGTTTATATACCCAAAAATTCATCAACACAAGAAATATTAAAGGAACGAGAATCCAATATCAACATTTCAAAAACGAGAAAAAAAATGTCTCACATCACATTATGTATATAATAGAGTATAAAGAGAGACATAATTTCACATTGTATACACAATCATCATAAAAAATGAGACACAATATGAAGCAGCATATGATAAAGTAAAAGCATCATATATATATATATCTATCTATATTATAAAAGAGGGATGTTATCAAGAGAAGTTGGATAAGAGATATTGGACAAGAGAAATTGGAGAAGAGATATCTATATTATAAAAGAGGGATGTTATCAAGAGAAATTGGATAAGAGATATTGGAAAAGAGAAATTGGACAAGAGATATCTATATTATAAAAGAGGGATGTTATCAAGAGAAATTGGGTAAGAGATATTGGACAAGTGAAATTGGATAAGAGATATCTATATTATAAAAGAGGGATGTTATCAAGAGAAATTGGACAAGAGATATTGGACAAGAGAAATTGGACAAGAGATATCTATATTATAAAAGAGGGATGTTATCAAGAGAAATTGGATAAGAGATATTGGACAAGAGAAATTGGATAAGAGATATTTATATTATAAAAGAGGGATGTTATCAAGAGAAATTGGATAAGAGAATTTGGACATGCGAAATTGGATAAGAGAATTTGGATATCTATTATATAAAAGAGGGATGTTATCAAGAGAAATTGGATAAGAGAATTTGGACATGAGAAATTGGATAAGAGAATTTGGATATCTATTATATAAAACAGGGAAATTGGATAAGAGAAAATATAAGAGATGAGATTTTGAGGGATAAGAGAGGAGGTGTGAAATTTTGCATATACCACCCCGGTTTTTTGCATTTTTGCCCCTGGACCCTCCCCACACACCCACCCACACTTTTTATTCTCCCCCTTCTGACCATTGTTTCCCAGTCATTTGAAGATGTTGAATCTTATCCTACTAAGACAAAGCTTTGTCATACGTGGCAAGTTTGTCCTAGGTGGCAATGACAATTTTGGGGGACTTAAATTTTGGGAAAAAACATAAATTTGGAGGGAAACTTGAAATTTTGTGGGAAAACTTGAAATGTGGGGGAACTTGAAATTTGTGGGGGGAAAACTCAGCCATTAAATAAACAGTGCCCTATGGGCACGGGTAATGACTAGTATATATATATATGAGGAGGGATCAAATGACCCCAAAAAAATAACCCCAAAAATAACCCCCTATCAAAAATCCTTTGCCCCCCATTTTTCGGAAGATCCGAACCGTTCATCTTGATCCCACCCTCTAAATACCTGACCCACCAATTTTCAATCCGATCCATGTGTTTTGCCCGTTCATCCATCGGACCCAAATTTAACGGTTTCGCATGAACAGAACTTTTGCGAATGGTTGATGAACGGGCAATACACATGGGATCGGGTTGAAAATTGGTGGGTCAGGTATTTAGAGGGTGGAGATCAAGCTGAATGGTTCGGATCTTCCGAAAAAATGGGGGGCATAGGATTTTTGATAGGGGTTATTCTTGGGGGTCATTTGATCCCTCCTCATATATATATATATATATATATATATATATATATATATATATATATATATATATATATATATATATATATATATATATATATATATATATATATATATATATATATATATATATTACATTTGACAGAGTTTTTTGAATTCTAGGGCAGACTAGGACAAGGTAAAGAGTGGTTGAGATTTGACCTTGGTAAATCAATGGTTGAGATTGGATTTTGTGAAAATTATGGTGGAAAAACTTAATTTTTGGTGGAAAAAGTGTATTGGGAACCAAAACTTTGAAATTAGAAGTGTCTTGGGAAAGATTGTGGAGATTGAATTTGGGGGGAAAAGTGCCTTGGGAAAGGTTTAAAATTAGAAGTGCCTTGGGAAAGATTATGGAGATTAAATTGGGGGGAAAAGTGCATTGGGAACCTAAACTTTGAAATTAAAAATGCCTTGGGAAATATTGTGGAGAAACATTATCCATTAAATTAAACAATATAAAAAATTTAGCGTAAAATAATTTAGTGGAACACCAAATTAGCATAAAAATGCCCTGAGGTTTGTTGTTTCGCACCGAAGGCGCCCGCGCCGAAGGCCCAAAGGCACCCGCTAAATTTTTTAACGCTAATTTGTTGTTCCGCGCCAAAGGCGCGGGCGCCAATTTGTTGTTCGACGCCGAATTTGTTGTTTCGCGTTGAAGACGCTCGCGCCGAAGGTGCCCGTGCCGCTAAATATTTTTACGCTAATTTATTGTTCTGTTAAATTTTGGTTGTGAAAATAATTTTTCGTGGAATAAAGATTTCGCGGGGGAAATCTTAAATGAACCGTGCCCGCGGGCACGGGTTATGACTAGTATATATATATATATATATATATATATATATATATATATATATTGAAAGATTAAAGTATTCTATATATATGATAAAATATACAAAGATGAGTCAGGGCTAGATGCATTAGAATGGGGAGCGGACACAAGCGTCGTCACCTATTACTAACTTATCCAAACCCCAAACCCAAACCTTGGTCAAATACATGTGAGAACTAAGCAAACACAAACCCAACACTCAACTCACGCAGCAACACATTTGCAAAGATCCCAGTTCTGCGTGTAAGCACAGCACAGCCAACCCTATAATTGCCGAGCAATGTAAAATAAAACCGGCCTCAATTTTGAATAACGGGCATTGCACTCTTATATTACCCAACTCCACTGAATGAGTTAATCATCCGCAATCCATGATATCCCAGTTGGATAGAATTTCTTCTGTAGTTGGATCATTTGCGTCCAACCTTCCCATCCCGATCTTAATATCTTTAGCTATGGCAGAGAACAAAACCGTCTTAGTTCTGGAAGTATCCTCGAATATTCTCATATTCTGCTCTTTCCATATGTGCCAGACGAGGGCCGCAAGCACCGTTTTAGCAAGATGGCTCACGGACGAGTTCTTTGTATATTGCGCAATCACCAAATCCCCCACTGCTTGCAAGTCAGGTGCTACAGGTTGCGCAATCCCCAACTTCAGGAGGCTCCGCTTCAATAAATAGGCTGAATATTCACAGTTGAAAAAAAGATGGCCGACAGTCTCTAAAGTTTGCGCATTGCAAAGGACACATTGTGCTTGAACAGCAGGAGCCCATTTCAGGAGATGCTGCGTGGTTAAAAGTTTGTCTTGAAGGGCTCTAAGCAACAAGATGGAAAATTTCGGGATGTGGTGCTTGTGCCAAACAACAGAATGGTACCTGAACTTAGGCCTATGTTGTCTCCATTCCATGCATCAGAAAAACGAAAAGGCTCCCCAGGAATCCACTCCCAAGTATCAGGCCCAGGGCGAAGTGAGATATGTTGTAGGTACGTCTTTACCTGATGGATATTTGGATCATCCCTCCAAGTAGTACCATCCCAGTAATCACTGACTACCTTGTCGCTTTCTCCCGATGGGATGTTGTGAGAATCCTTTAAAGGACCGCATGGGAGCCAGTTGTCGTGCCAAAATAGGGTGGTATGACCATTTCAAACCTTCCGTCGGATTAGCTTGGTAGAGATACTTCTACAATGCAGCAAGAATTTCCAAGTGCCCGATTGTGTGGGTTTGCCATTAGCGGAGTAAAGCTGAGATCCCACATTGCTATTCCTCATATGCTGTGCCCAGAGACTGTTGCTTTTGAGAAACCGCCAAGTCATTTTGATGCCTGCCACAACATTAAGATCCCTTAGCTGCCGTAAACCAACCCCCCCTCTTCCTTTGGTATACAGACATCCGTCCATGCCCAAGCGTTGGAGGCCCCCAGAACAAATTTCCTACACATTGAGTTAATGGTGCGAAGCACTATAGAGGGGATGCGAAACACTTGCAGGTAAAGTGGACCATACCATAGATCACAGTTCTGACCAACTCAATTCTGCCCGAAATCGATAGGAAGGAGGATGTCCAGCCTGATAATTGTTTCTGGCATTTATCCACCAATCCAAAGAACTTGCTATATATATATATATATATATATATATATATATATATATATATATATATATATATATATATATATATATATATATATATATATATATATATATATATATATATATATAATCAAAAGATACAAGGAGTACAAAAGACAACATCTACTCCTTGTACATCAAAAGTATGATCATCATACATACATCATCATCCATCAGTACAATAAAAACATCAAAATACAAACAGACACTCAAACTCTCAACCCCAACAAAATAAATCTAGGCTTAAGGGTGAGTAGTCTTCGTAAAGTGTCAATCCAAATCAGTAGCAGAGGAGTGTTCGAGAGTAGCCAACTCAACATGGAACTCCTGGGCCTCTGGATCATCAGGAATATACTTGGGAAGAGGAGCAGCAACAACAGTGTTGGATACATCCTGAGGATCTAGAGAAGCAACCGGCTCAGAAGCATTGTCAACAGTAGGCTCACAAAGCTCAGAGATGACCGGAGGATGAGGCTGGGAAGGTTGAGGTGAAGGTACAAAAGACCTGAGATGGGCAAGGAATGGAATCCCATGATGTTGGAATATCAGATGGAACAACTCATAAAGACCAGACACCTTCTCGTCCAATAGATCGCGAGAGGGTTCAGCAGATAAAGATGGCCGATCAGTGGGTGGAGCGGTGGATGAAGACGGAGCTGAAGAAGACGGCCTCTTCTTTGATGCCGTTTGCAGAGCCGAAGAGGACTTCAACTTAGTAGAAGCATCAAGGAGAGGGCCAAGGGATATGGGATCATATGGAGACAGATCGATCCTAAAATGACAAAAGACTAGAGTGAGGAGTCCTCCATATGGAATGTGAGAGGAGGCAGTAGTGAACTCGAACTTGTCCATCCGATCAAGGAGGACGTCGGCCCAGTTCACAGACATGCCAGAGAAAATGGCGTACATGCAACAAAGGATCTCCTGAGAAGGATGATCAGAGGAGCCATATTTCGACAAGATATTGGACTTCACCACTAGATGCACAGCCCAACCTCGAGCAGAAAATATGGAAGCCCTGACACTAGAAGAGAGATATGAAGGGATCACAGAGAACATGTCCTGAAGGATAGTCTAATCAAGATCTGCAACGTCTGAGAGTGAAATATCTGGCAAGGAGCCAGTGGAAGGAATCCTAAGAATGGTTCCTAGGAGAGTAGGTTCAAGCCGAATATAAGTCCCCTAAACAACGGTGTCAATGGCACCCGTGTCAGCGTATTCACCACGAATGTGATTGGCATAAAATAGCTTGACAAGGAATGGATAGGCACGAGGGGAGTCGACATGAGAGTATCGAAACAAATCCACCAAATGGGTCGAAGTGAGGTTCTCAGAGTCTCTCAGCAATGAAGGCCTGAAAAACAATGAATCACTCACGATGGAGCTTGATCCCAAGCATATCATGAAATTTTTCCAAACAAGAATCGTCTCGGTAAATGGGGATAAGAGGATCAGCAGGAGGAGGCCTGTGTAGATTTTGGCCTTGGGTTGTAGCGGGAATAGTCTCAGGGTGGGTGTCAGCAGCCACACGAGTGGAATCAGCCTCAGTGGTAGGCTCATTGATGCGAACACCAATGGGTCTATGCTGACGCTTCCGAAGAGGCTCAATGAAGTTTTCTTCTTCGGTGAAAGAAGAAGCAGAGTCTGAAGTATCCAAAACATCCAAGTGGGGTTGGAGAAATTTGATGCGGGCTCTATACATGGTTTTCTTGGGTTCGGCAGCACTGGGCTTAGGGTTCCTAGGCTTCCTAGGAACAACAGCTTTCCCTTTGATCATGTGAGGAGCCATCACACGAATCAATAGGGCAATGATAAAAATAGAGCACGAACGAATGAAAAAGGAGAGATATACCAAATCTGTGACGAACAATGGTGAAGGAAAGACCCAAAACTCTCGATCGATTGATTGGGAAGAGAGATCGATGGGTTGGATCTTCGAATCAACGACGAAGACGAAGAGATGGTTGGAGTTCAAAGAGGAAGATGAGGGAAGTCGAATGGATGAGAGAGAAAATATCGACGGCCTCGAGAATATAAGATAGTTGCAAATGAATCTGGGCCGTTGGAACGTCAGATCGATGGCTCAGATCGAGTTAACGAACCGCCACTGAAGTGGACAGTCGACTGATGTGTAATCGTCAGTCAGCCGGCCGAAAAGATAGAGATCTGACTTGGGTAGACAGACAGTTTCCTGTTGAGTAACTCACAGTTGCCCGTCGGAGAGACAGTCGACTATAAATTACACAACAGTCGTCTGACAGAGGGTCAAAAAATATGATGAATAAACAGAGACAACTCAAGATTAGGACATACGCCTGATGAACAACTTGCAGTCGCATGTCGGAGAGATAGTCGCCGGAAAATTTTTGCCAGTCGCATGTTTGAAAAATTCAGACTGCAGTTAAGAAAATTAGAGTTGGGCAGGCGACTGTCGAAGGAATGACAGTCGTCTGTCCTAGTCCAAAAATGTACAGAGAGGCTGAAATCCAGAGGAATGAGACAAATCACCCTAGGACCTATACTCTAACAATACTTTAATCAAGAAATCATTATCAAAATATTATAGATTAACATACAAATCACGTATATTAATCCAAACAATCGAAATCATCAAAATCTCAAATACTTTTCATGAAAAATATATGAAAAACATATAGCATATCAAAACAAGAGAAGTAAAATGATGACATGAGTTTAAGGAATGATTTAACATAAAAGTATGAACTCCTATAATTCAGATTCACCTATAATCCCTAATTCTCCATGCAACCTTACAAATGAATCTTCTTTAAGAGGTTTAGTGAAGATGTCGGTGATTTGATTTTAGGTTTCAATGTACTCTAAGATGATGTCCTTCTTAGCTACATGATCATTAATGAAGTGGTATCTCACATCTATGTGTTTGGTACGAGAGTGATGTACCGGATTCTTGGAAAGACAAATTACATTTTGGTTATCAACCATGATAGAACAAGTATCACAATTGACACCATAGTCTTTGAGCGTGTGCCTCATCCAAAAAACTTGTGCACATGCAAGACCCATGGCAATATATTCAGCTTCAGTCGTGGACAATGATACCGAGTTCTGTTTCTTAGAAAACTGAGAAATTAGGGAATTTTCTAGATAATGGCAAGTGCCACTAGTACTCTTCCTATCGGATTATGGCCGGCGCCCCGTTTACGGTTTGGGCGCGGTGTCGCTTTACCGCAAGTGCATGGTTAGTGTAGAGTGCGGGTTTATCGAACTCAGGGAGGTGGATGGCTTGAATGGCTACTAGCCTCGCCTAGGTTGTGTGCTAGCTACGCGAATAATGTGGGTGGAAGTATAGAAATAAAAGAAAGAAATGAAAAAGACAAGAAATGAATCCCTGCTAACACGGGCTAGAGCACTCATGACACTTGGCATTTGACTTGACCTAGGGTGAGACATTGCCCCTAAAGGTGGTACCTAACGTCCATGGGCCCGATATTTCGGTCGATGCCCGGTACGCAAGGTTTACCCGGTTTCAGACGGTGGGCATTCCCATGTCCATTAACACCTTCCGCAACCGGGAGCATTAAGGCCATAACTCCCAACACTTCGTCCAAGCCGTTCCCACGCACGAGGACTCAATGTCTATGCTAGGGGTGTGAGCTATGGCTAGGGAGTCAACTGCCAAGTTTATTCCCCCTTGGCCTGACGGTCAGAGGCGGTCTTTTTACCGTCAATGACAATGAAACACCCCCGCGTAACCCTAATGGCCAAATATGTCGAATGTATTTTCTAGCAATACATCAAAGCAGATCTGACTGGACAAGACACCGGACCCCAATCCCCAACACAACTAGTGTGTTGCCATACGAATTGGACTCAGATTGCTAGAAATTCCCATTAACACATTTCATCGAACACATGCCATGCAACAAGCCAAATGAAACAACCCAAGCATCAATCCTACTCTAACCCGTATTAGGGTTCATCAATACTACTCAATGGTGAAGAACATAAAAACAAGCAACAGAAACGACATACAAACGTTCACCATCAAGCAAAATAAACACAATACAAAACAATGGAAAACAAGAGAAAGAAATACTTATCTCGCGTTTGAATCTTCAATCCTTTACCAGATTTATTGCAATAGAAAACCTAATCTAATCTAACTTAAAACTCCCAAGAAAAGGGAGGAAAACTACTGAAAAAATGTGAGAAGAAGATCCCCAAGTCGTGCCCCAAACTCATATAAATAACCCCTCATAAACCCCACCGGTTCGGGTCTAGCAAACCCAATAAAAATGTCAAAACAGGCCCACCCGATGGGGTGGAAGTTCACCCGATCCGGTGAACTGAAACAGAGACTAAACAGCTGAAATCTGGCTCACCCGGACGGACACCCGGACACCAACCGATCGGTTGATCTGAAAATCCAGACAGCAGCCCATTTCAGCATACAGCTGCGCTCAGAAAATTCCAGAAAAATGTAGAAAAATCGGATTTGGGCATGCGACCTATCGTTGGAAAGCTAACGACGATGCCGACGCTAAAAAAATAAGAGATCACCCAAAATCCCTCTGGAATGATAGAAGATCTTCAATGAATGCATCCACAGCGCGTGAAAGGGGAAGAAAAGGCCACCCGATCGGTTGAAACATCAACCGATCGGGTGAGCTGCTTGTCGCATTGGCCATCAGGCTTTAGAAGCTTCAACTGGGAGCTAAGGTGAGCGGGTGGCGTGACTGGGTCGTCGTTTGTTGATTTCCAGCTTCAGATGAACCGATCGGGTGAGATGTCACCCGATCGGGTGAGATGTCACCCGATCGGGTGAGATGTCACCCGATCGGTTGGAATTCAGTTTCAAATAGACAGAGAGCTCTGTCGATCTCACCCGATCACTGAACCGATCGGGTGAGCTGATCTTCTCTTCAGCTCCTGTTCGGGTCGGATACGCGTGCATCAACTGATCGGGTGGCTATGTCCACCCAATCGGTTGAGGACTGAAATATGGATTTCTTCGTTGTTTGGCCCTCTGGATCGCGCGTGACTCCTCCTGTTGCTCCGGGGACTCATGATATCTGCTTTGAATGTCCCCAATGCTGGAAACTCCTGCATTTGCACAAAAACATGGAGAAAGTGAAAAGATACAAAAAAAACGAAAGAACAGATATGAAACGATGAAAAACAACGGAAAATCACAAAGAAGACGTGCGTGAATATATAGAATATAAACGCATGTCAAAATCCCCCAAGCTGAACCCTTCCTCGTCCTCGAGGAAGACGAGTGAGAGTAGGAGCTCGGAGGGTAAAATAAAGAGAAAGAGACGGAAAGAGAAAGCAAAATCCTAGATCGCCTATCAGAGCCAACAAAACCAAACACGCCACACTATGCAAGCATGCGACAAAACACAACACTAACCCAAGGAATATGAGTCCAACAAGTGTCGTGGGCCCCCGCGGTGAAGCGCGAGTGAGTGTGGTCATGTGCTAGTAGACGGTGTCACTATCTACATCGTGCAATAAAGCTCCATATACACATACCCAAAGAAAGACCCAAATATCGATTCAATTTGAAATTGCGGTGAATATTAGCTCAAGCATGCATGAGAAGAGTATAAGAATAGAAACGTATCATGCATCAGGGATTCCACAGCTAGGGACAAGGAAATCACCATACAATAGCCTAGATAATCGCTAGAAGGTCCCTATGCCAAGTGTTTTCGAAAACGATGGAGGTTTGAGAAGGTGTGGAGTAAAACACTCGGTGCAAATTCTCGCCTTCCCTTTATTCTCGGTAGATAGGAAAAATATTCACACTAGAAATTTTTGGGTATTGGGTATTTGTATTTTTTTTGGATTTTTGGATATACATATTTTTTTCTTTTCTCTTTTCTTTTCTTTTTTGGGTTTTTCTTTTCTCTCTTTTTTTGGATTTTTGGATATTGGGATATATACATGTGTACTCTCCCAAGTGGGAGAACGGTACACGACGAGGGAATTTGCACCAAGTAAAATAAAAATGAAATCGGATTCTAAACACTTGGGCAAAGTTGATATTTCTCGCTAATCAGAGTATAGGCTAAATGGGTTATCCTAGTCCTTGTTTGTGGAATCCCGACACATGCGAATTGAAGCATACGATATAAACATATAATATGCATATAGAAGCAGACAGTAGAAGCAAATACCGCATATTCAAATCGAAGCATGATAATCTAGGGGTCAACCAAAGATAGGTATATAAATCAACATCACAAAGTAGAAGCACACAATAAGCAAGTCACGACACACGACTCACATAGAAGCATAGTGAACCCACGAAGCATGAAATGCAATAGGACTCGGCTTCCTAGGGTTAGTGAATGTGATCATCGTTGCTATGCTAAGTGTGTGTGTGTGTGTTTCAGTGGCAATTCATCATATGGGGTCATCTCTAGGAGAGAGAGAACAAAAGATGAGAAGAAAAAGAAAAACACGATGGAAAACGACTCAAAAACGAAGAAAAACGACACAAATGACGCACGAAGTGCGACTCCCCCAAGCTGAAACTTGCATTTCCCTCAATGCAATAATAGTTTATACGGAAGGGCAAAGAAAATGGGGGGTGCGCACCGACACAAAAAGTGAAAAACATGAAAAACACATGAACGAAACTAAAAAATAAAGAAAAAGAAACACTCAAATAAAATATATAAAACACGACGAAAGAACACATAGACACAGACACACAACAACGACACGTGAAAACATGCACACAAATCGATTCCCCCCAAGCTGAACATGACAATGCTAGCGAAATGATATGATCAATGTGATGCAGAAATATGCTAGGGGAAAATCGGAAAAGGAAAGAAAGAAATCAAAATGCAGGAGAGACGGTGTGCTCATTCTCCTCGGAAGAGGATGTGTGGTGTGAGCGGTAGCAGTGATAGAAGGGCACGACAGATGGGTTATTATGATACAAAAGCAAATCCTAGATACACTCTCCTCGCTAATGTGAGGAGACGGGATTATTCAAATCTAAACTAAAAAGCGGTAAATTTTTACACTACTGGATTAGGATACACCTGAGCATAGGCGGATCCAAGATCTGAAGTGGGGCAGGTATCTGCTCTAACTGCTCCTTCTGTGGCTCCGCCAGAAGCGCTGTGCCACGTGTGCCAATGGACCCAAGCAATGCACCTCCAAGCATCCTTAGTAGGTATCCACCTGTGACCTGCAAAGGACGAGGTGCATTAGCCCATGGCAAGAAATCTTTTCCCAAAATAAATGTATCCCAGAGATAATCATCAACATTAGATGGAAAAATAATAAACGGGTGACGAATACTCCCTGAGAATGGGTCGCTATCCTCTTTACTAGTGACGACCAAATCCTCGCTCTCCATGAGAAGTGACTCTCCAGGTGGTGACGCACCGCAGCATACCTCAAGGGAAATAGATCATGTGTCCTGCGAGAGATATGTTGTGTCAAAAATATATGAGTCTAAAGAAATAGGAAGTCAAAATCAAGACTCAAAAGTGGAGTGAGAGTGAGTATGAAAATCTCCCTGAATACGGGCAATATGCTCAAGTAGATGCTCAGCCCCAGAAGAAATGGAGAGCGATGGTAGACGTGGATGTGACTCGGGCTCCATAAAGTGGACCATCGTATCCATGCCCTCATGCACATTCTCCTCGACGATATGCTCATGCTCCTCCATCTGCCCGATGTCCTGAATGACATCATCGTGGTTGCCCACAGACCAAGGAAGAAGCTGCGACAGAGATGGCTATGGAGGTGGATGTAGAGTGGACCCCTCGTATATGGTCGTGATGTCCTCGTCCTCACGAACATCCTCCTCGTCGGTATGCATAAGCTCTGTAAACTCCTCGGTGCTCTCATAGGACTCATATGGGGTATCCAAATCAAGACAAGAAGTCTCTCCCACAGATCCAATAGAAATCACCCCATCCTCACTATCATCATCAAAAATGCTTCGTCATCCAAGTGGTAAGTGTTGGAAAAATGGGGTATCGACTTGAGATGTGTCAATGGTGGCTGATGAGATGGAGGTCTCAACCATGAAAGTGGGTATATCCTCTCCTTCATCCGCTCTCCTTGGTGTAGGCTCGGTGATTGGTACTATCAAGTTTTGTAATATTGGCCTTGGTTAAACATGGCACTTTCAAGGAGAGATACGAGGCTTGATTCTTCTTGTGTTGGTGGAGGGATATAAGGTTGATGAAATTGATAGGAGGTGTTTGGGCTAAGGTTGTGGGAAAATGTTTGGTCTTTGTGTAGGGGGGAGGCTCTCAAGCGTAAATGGGCAATCATAATACACGTGCCCAGCCATCCTACAAGTCTCACAAACCACAAATGAATAAGGATCGTAGCCTCCCATCTGAGCATCGAAATCAGATCTCCACATGGTTATACCAAAGACACCTGGGTAACAGAAATAAGAAAACTAGAGAAGAGCGTCAATAGTACAAGAGAATAACAAAAAGATAATATAATGGTGGGGGAAAAATTTCTTGGTTATTGAACATTTTAAAATTTTTTTTTGTGTTTTTATGCGTAGTCTAACGAACCCAAGCTAAGCTAATATCAAACTGAACGCCTCCCCGGCAACGGCGCCAAAAACTTGACCGGCGCCCCGTTTACGGTTTGGGCGTGGTGTCGTTTTACCGCAAGTGCACGGTTAGTGTAGGGTGTGGGTTTATCGAACTCAGGGAGGTGGATGGCTTGAATGGATACTAGCCTCGCCTAGGTTGTGTGCTAGCTACGCGGATAATGTGGGTGGAAGTGTAGAAATATAAGAAAGAAATGAAAAAGACAAGAAATGAATCCCCGCTAACACGGGCTAGAGCACTCATGACACTTGGCATTTGACTTGACCCAGGGAGAGACATTGCCCCTAAAGGTGGTACCTAGCGTCCATGGGCCTGATATTCCGGTCGATGCCCGGTACGCTAGGTCTACTCGGTTTCGGACGGTGGGCATTCCCATGTCCATTAACACCTTCCGCAACCGGGAGCATTAAGGCCACAATGATAACTCCCAACACTTCGTCCAAGCCGTTCCCACGCTCAAGGACTCAATGTCTATGCTAGGGGTGTGAGCTATGGCTAGGGAGTCAACCGCCAAGTTTATTCACCCTTGGCCCGACGGTCAGAGGCGGTCTTTCTCCCGCCAATGACAATGAAACGCCCCCGCGTAACCCTAATGGCCAAATAGGTCAATGTGATTTCTAGTAATACATCAAAGCGGATCTTGACTGGACAACACACCGGACCCCAATCCCCAACACAACTAGTGTGTTGCCATACGAATTGGACTCAGATTGCTAGAAATTTCCATTGACACATTCCATCGAACACATGCCATGCAACCAAGCCAAATGAAACAACCCAAGCATCAATCCTACTCTAACCCGTATTAGGGTTCATCAATACTACTCAATGGTGAAGAACATAAAAACAAGCAACAGAAACGACATACAAACGTTCACCATCAAGCAAAATAAACACAATACAAAACAATGGAAAACAAGAGAAAGAAATACTTATCTCGCGTTTGAATCTTCAATCCTTTACAAGATTTATTGCAATAGAAAACCAAATCTAATCTAACCTAAAACTCCCAAGAAAGGGGAGGAAAACTACTGAAAAAATGTGAGAAGAAGATCCCCAAGTCGTGCCCCAAACTCATATAAATAACCCCTCACAAACCCCACCGGTTCGGGTCCAGAAAACCCAATAAAAATGTCAAAACAAGCCCACCCGATCGGGTGGACTGAAACAGAGACTAAACGGTTGAAATCTGGCTCACCCAGACGGTCACCTGGACACCAACCGATCGGTTGATCTGAAAATCCAGACAGCAGCCCATTTCAGCACACAGCTGCGCTAAAAAATTCCAGAAAAATGTAGAAAATTCGGATTTGGGCATGCGACCTATCATTGGAAAGCTAACGATGATACCGACGCTAGAAAA
The DNA here is from genome assembly GCA_030789695.1 of Scilla litardierei. Classification (NCBI taxonomy): domain Eukaryota; kingdom Viridiplantae; phylum Streptophyta; class Magnoliopsida; order Asparagales; family Asparagaceae; genus Scilla; species Scilla litardierei. The sequence goes on from JAULAV010008462.1 coordinate 126,101, forward strand.
TTAGAGATCTCCCAAAATCCCTCTGGAATGATAGCAGATCTTCAATGAATACATCAGCAGCGCGTGAAAGGGGAAGAAAAGGCCACCTGATCGGTTGAAACATTAACCGATCGTGTGAGCTGCTTGTCGCATTGGCCATCGGGCTTCAGAAGCTTCAACCAGGCGCTGAGGTGAGCGGGTGGCGTGACCGGGTCGTCATTTGTTGATTTCCAGCTTCAGATGAACCGATCGGGTGAGATGTCACCCGATCGGTTGGAATTTAGCTTCAAATAGACAGAGAGCTCTGGCGATCTCACCCAATCACTGAACCGATCAGGTGAGCTGCTCTTCTCTTCAGCTCCTGTCCGGGTCGGATATGTGTGCATCAACCGATCGGGTGGCTCTGTCCACCCGATCGGTTGAGGGCTGAAATATGGATTTCTTCGTCGTTTGGCTCTCTGGATCGCGCGTGACTTCTCCCGTTGCTCCAGGGACTCTTGATATCTGCTTTGAATGTCCCCAATGCTGGAAACTCCTGCATTTGCACAAAAACACGGAGAAAGTGAAAAGATACAAAAAACACGAAAGAACGGATATGAAACGATAGAAAACAACGGAAAATCACAAAGAAGACGTGCGTGAATATATAGAATATAAACGCACGTCAGATTAGCATCAGGCAAAGTTGGTATCACTATATCAGATTAGCTCATATGTGCTAGACTTAGGGTAAAGTAACCCATATTTTAGTGAATGATTGAGGTAACGAAAAATTCGTTTAACCGCAATCAGGTGTGACTCCTTAGGTCTAGCTTGGTATCTAGCACAAAGACATATGTAGAACATAATACCAGGCTACTAGCAGTTAAGTAAAGTAAGCTACCGATCATACCTCGATATAGACAAACGTCTACATCTTTCCCGTTCTCATCCTTGTGTAGATGGGTTGTCGTACTCATGGGAGTCCGTTTGCTTGAAGACGATTCCATCCCGAATCGCTTGATAAGGTCCAATGTGTACTTTGTTTGATGTATGAAAGTTCCATCCTTCATTTGCCGAATTTGTAGTCCAAGGAAGTAGTTGAGCTTACCTATATGGCTCATTTTGAATTCATCCTTCATTGACTTAGAAAATTCTTGGCAAAGATTAAAGTTAGTAGAACCCAATATTATATTTTCTATATAAACTTGAATTAACAAGATGTCATTTTCATAATCTTTAATGAAAAGAGTTGAATCAACTTCACCCATTTTTAAAACCTAAATCCAAAAGAAAGGTTTTAAGTCAACCATACCAAGCTCTAGGAGCTTGTCTCAACCCATATAATGCTTTCTTAAGTTTGAAAACATGGTTTGGAAATTTTTCATGAATGAAACTGGGTGGTTGAGAAACATAAACTTCTTCATTAACAATACCATTTAAAAATGCACTTTTAACATCCATTTGAAATAAGTTAAAATTTTTATGAGATGCAAAAGACAAAAGCAATCTAATAGCTTCTAATCTAGCTACGGGGCAAAGGATTCTTCAAAATCAATACCTTCCTCTTGCCGATAACCTTGAGCTACTAACCTTGCTTTATTCCTTGTGATGAACTCGTTTTCATCGGTCTTGTTCTTAAAAATCCACTTGGTCCCAATCACTTGGTGACAACTTGGAAGAGGAACGAGCTCCCAAACTTCATTTCTCTCAAATTGCACGAGCTCGTCTTCCATTGCAACTATCCAAGAGCTATCTTCACACGCTTCTTGGATGTTCTTTGGCTCAATGGTAAAACAAATGCACAATGAGAGAATTCATCAATTCTTGTTCTTGTTCGTACACCCACACCAATATCTCCAATAATTTGGTCATGTGGGTGATTACGAACGGTTGGATAAGATTCGGGAATTCTTGGATCACTTGGAACATCTTCAACAATTTCATTAGTATTGTTAGTCAATAATATAATCATTAATTTTAACATTACTAATGAAATCACATAAAACATCTACACTATCAACAACAATATGAGGAATATCAAAATCTTCATAAAATGATACGTGTAGTGATTCCTCGATCGTTGAAGAGGTTTTGTTGTATATCTGGTGTAGGCTTTGCTATGTGTGAAATATCCAACAAAAATTCCTTCATCGGATCTTGGCTCAAATTCATCTAAGTTACCAAAGGTGTTCTTTATAAAACATTTTGAACCAAAATCACGAAAATATTTAACATGCGGCTTTTTATCATAAAATAATTCAAAACAAGTTTTGTTCGTTCGGGACCTCACTAGGATCCTATTAAGCACATAACATGCCGTGTGCACCGCCTCCGCCCAAAATTGTAGTCCAAGATGACTATCATGGAGCATGGTGTGAGCAACTCTATTAGGGTCATATTCTTTCTCTCAACAACACCATTTTGTGGTGGTGTGCAAGGAAAAGAGAAGTTGTGAGTTATCCCGTTGTCATCACAAAACTTGGTGAAAGATTCATTCTCGAATTCTCCTCCATGATCAATACAAATAGTGATAATGATGGATCTTAAGAAATTTTGAATTTTCTTTGCAAATATAGTAAAATCTTCAAAAGCTTAAGTTTTATTGGTTAAAAATGAAACCCAAGTAAATCTAGAAAAGTCATTTACGACAACTAATCCATAATGAGCATTACCTAAAGAGGCGGTTCTAGTTGGCCCAAATAGATCTAAATGAAGTAATTCTAGGGGCCTCTTAGAAGTTATGACATCTTTAAGTTAACGTGATTTACTTAGTTTACCTCTTGGGCAAAAATCGCAAAAGTTTTTCTTACTAAAAATAGTTTCCAGAAAACCTTTAACAAGATCATACTTAGTTAACTTATATTAGTGCTTAAAATGAACATGACCAAAATGGGGATGCCATAATAGTTGTTAGGCAAGCTCAAATAATAAATATTTTTATGCCTAATACCGGTAAATAAAACATGTGAATCAATATCTACAATTTTACACATACCCTATCCAAAGTTAAACTTGTAACCCTTGTCACAAAGTTGACTAATGGAGATAAGGTTATGACATAAACCGCTAACTAAATAAACATTTGTAATAAGTGGGTTGGAAGGATTACCGACTTTGCCTGCTCCAATGATGGTTCCCTTTTGATTACCTCCAAAAGTGACCATTGCACCATCCTTGATGCTAATCACTTCGGAGAGCAATGTGGGATCTCCCGTCATGTGTTTGGAGCATCCGCTATCGAGTATCCATCCTTTATTTTTAGAGCCAATATAACTTTTATTGCTCTCTTTCTTTTTCTTGGGTACCTATATAATATAGCATAAGCTCAAGGTACCCAAGCTTTGTTGGGTCTAAGGGGATTAGCCCTTTGGAAGCCAAGTCCAAGTGGACTTTAGCTTCCCAACCTAATTTCCACCATTTATTACATCGCTAAAATAGGAGTTAACATAAGCATTCCTATCAATTATGCTAGTGTTCTTAGGACCCTAAATTGTGTATGTTTTGGGTGTCCTTTTCCTAATTGCATGCACATTTGGTTGAGTTCTATGTGGTGCGTGCTTCCTAGGAACATAAGATCTAGCATATGAACATGGAGGTGGATGAGCATGAGACATATATAGGTTGTATGCAAATTTAGGAGCATGAATTTATATGCAACATATGGAACATGCATAACATGAGGTGGATGAGCATGCATGGAAGGATGATGTGTATGAACATATGAATGTGTAGCAGTACGTGCATGAGTATGAGATTTCCTACGTGTATGAGAGTTTCCGTGGGTGTGGGTGTGAGGCATAAAATGTGTCATTCGTGTCCACATGTGAAGTAGGAGATTTCCTATGTGTATGAGAGTTGGTGTACATATATGCATGACCTTTCTTTTGGTTTCCACCATTAGTGGGTTTCTTGCCAAAAGAAAGAGATTATGAAGTGGTAGTCTTCTTGGTAGTTTTGCTATCAATAGTGTTTTTGACACCACTAGTGGATGCACCGGAGGTTGGCCTCACAAAATCTATAATTACACAAATATAGGTGGTATAAGATTTGGATGCATTTGCTTCCACATACCCGAGTCCAACACGATGTGTCACGCCCCGCTTCCCAAAAATATGGAGGAGAAGCGTGAGAAGGTCCGCTCAGACTTGAAGCTGCAAAGCTGTAAGTCCGATAAGCGTCAATCAACTTTAAAACTGCAGGTCCTTGCATCGCAAACGAAACAAAGATAATAATAATGAAATGAGACAAAAGAGATATATCAGAATATCCATAAAATAAGTTTCAACATCACAGAAAAAGCCACCAGGCTGAAAAGAAAAAGAGTCTAAAGGCCCAAACATGGCCAACAAAAGTACAAAGTACAAAACAAAGGTGCAACGCACCGACAACTAACAACAAAACCTAAAACAAAAGAAAACTCAGCAAAGTCACCAAGAAAGGTCACCGATGTCCACAAAGATCCTCCTGGGCAGACATGGACTCAGGCTCAGCGTCAGCAAAACATCACGTACTCAGCAACGGTTTCGGGCTCAAGGTCTAACATGTGACACCCAAAAGAGCAAGGGGCACATGTCAGCAAGTCTACAAGAGACTTGTGCAAGGAAACTGAAAGTAGATAAAGCAACCTAGCAGTTCTAGCATGAATGCAATGACATGGCAGTTTAGAGTATGAGTGCAACAAGTAAGGTAAGTAAAGTAAAGTAAAGTACGAGCATGGCATTTAAACATGGCATGGATGACAAGTTTTACAAGTAACACTCACTAGTACAAGACAAGTAAAGTAAGCACCTCGTGCACAGAGATTCCGCCTTTTGGCTAGAGTGGCTGTGCGGCCAGCTCCGAACTCAAGTGATCGTTTATCCCTACCCCTCCACGTGTATCGGGCATTGGCTTTTGACCAACACATGAGGCCCGCTTCTGGATCACGAGCCAGGAAGTGTTTTAACATGATGGCATAGGGGTGCACCTAGCCAGACAAGGAAACCGGGCATTGGCTTTTGACCAACACACGAGGCCCGCTTCCAGGAAGTATTATTCATGATGGCATAGGGGTGCACCTAGCCGGACAAGGAAGTACAAGTATTGTAGCGTGTGCTACGAATGCGACATTCAATGCATGGATGACATGTCATGGCAAGTAGTAAAGCGTACAGGTAAGGAAAGTAAACATGATAGTTTAGTATGCATGATCAATAAGTTAAAGAGTTGGATCTAGCTTCGTTGTCAAGCTAGATCAATTTAGGTGACGGATCTAGTTTCGTTGTCAAACTAGATCAAGTAGGCATCTAGCCAGCTATCATTTCACTGACTAGTCTCTTTTACGCTAAAAACAAGGAAGTGGCCTAAAAACATGGCCCTACACAAGAGTTGGCAAGTTTCACTTGCCTGCAAGTATCACGTCAGAGCAACACCGTCCAACGAGTCCAAAGTCACAATTATCCTACGTGCACAAGTCCACCTGCCTAAAGTCCATATTATTAATCTTGATTAGTGAATTTAAAACATTTAAAATACTGATTTTAGTCTTGTTTAGCATGCAATTGGGTTGGGGGTCCTAGGGGTGCAAAGCGTTACCTCAACACGACGCGAAAGCTACACTGGCGTCGGGTAGCGACGCCAGGTGTTGGAATAATAATATCGTGCTCCAAGTCCTGATTCCAATATAGATTCCTTGCTGGAAAGTTCAGAGCATCAACCGGAGCGACGATTCCAGATTCCAAAGCTAGCACGTGCGACGACGGGCCACGCCGTGTCGCAACGTCGTACGCGGCAAATCGTCGAAGAGAACGCACCTAGGTGGGGCCCACAGTAGTCCTAGGGACCAATAGGGGACCCACAATACCTCTGGAGAACTTGGGGGACCCACGGTGGCAAGCGGTGCGACAGGTGCGGGGTTGCGATGTTTGCTCTCGGTCGGACACAGCCAAATACGGGAGATTGGCTCGGTCGGACACTGGGGGCGGGCTTGCACAGCGCAGCGGGTCGGTGTGGGGGTCGGGCTCTCGGTCGGTGCGGGGCAGGCCATCGGTCAGACACGGGGGAAAGCGGGGCCGGGCGCTGCAGTGGTGCACTGTAACGTTGCAACCGTTGCAACGTTGTGGAGAGCAGCGTTAGCGGGTGGGCGCCTCGGTCAGACACGATGCGGAGCGGGATCTTGGAGCGGGGCTTGGTGCGGTGCGGTGCGTGGCTTGCAGCGGTGCGGGTGCGGTGCGGAGCGGGGAAATATCTCGGTCTGACCGAGAGATTCTCTCTGTCGGAGCGGGAGAACGGAGCGGGCGACAGCAGCGGGTGCGGACGGAGCTTGGTGCGGGGGTTTCCGTCGGTCAGTGCGGGGGATTTGGGGCGTTTGGCTCGGTCGGTGCGGGTGACGGCCATCGCAACGTTGCGACGATTCGTCGCAACGTCAAATTTGGGTTTTGGGAGCGGCTAGGGTTATTTTCTTGCGAAAATAGGTCTTCCTAAAGGTTGTTTATATAGTGTAGAGGGATTGACTAGGTCTAGGGCTAATCCTAATGGGATTAGGAGTTTAAAATTTAAATCTCACCCTCTCCAACTCACCCAAGGCTTGGGTGCGGCCCAAATGAGCTGGAAATTGTCTCAAAAATTATTTAAAACGTTTTAAACTCAAATAAATTTTCTTTGGCCGAAATTAATTTAAAACTTAGCTTTTAAAAATATTTTAAACCTTGCTAAAAATATAAAAGTGGTCAAATGAACTCCAAAAATTATAAAATAAATATCGGGGTGATCGTGATGATGGGAGAAAGCTAACGAAGAAGACAGATCTCAATTTCGACGTCGGACGACGAAACTAAAAATAGAAACGTCTCCCGTAAAAAGTGAAAATCACAACGTCTCATCGAATAAGATTAAATTGTGGGAAAACGACTCGAGAAACGTTGTTCCAAATTAGTGCCACTATTTAATACTCTCAGAGACGTTCACAATGGCATATCACACAAAAGTGTTCTCAAACAAACAAGGTCTAAAATAAACACGTGCACGGCCAAAAGCACGTGCACGAACAACGTACAACGAAAAGTGGTCGTTACACGATGTGTGGCCGAAAATTGGTTTGTAAGCAATTCATCTAATTGCCCTTTCCCTTTGTTAAATATCTTAACTTGGGAGACTTGAGCTCATATTTCTCCTTAAGAGAAGAAATATTGGTATCCAAAGTGGACATACGTGTTTTGAGCTCGTGCACTTGGGTTTTAATAAAATCATTCTCAATACCCAATTGTATGTTATGTGAAGCTAGATCAATACTATCTTTAGGATAAGTTTGATCTAGTTGAGATTTGAGGGAATTCACCTCATTTCTCAAGATGTCATTTTGAGAAACCAAAGTGGCTTTCTCAAGTGTAAGTGTATCAACAATGGTGTCATTGTTGATAATGCATTGCATGGATGATTTGCTAACATTATATTTCTTTAAAACAATATATCTAAGCATAAGAGATTGATACTTAGAAAATAATTCTTCGTTAGCAATACGAAGTTCATTCATGGTTACCTCGGGTTCATCGTTGTCAATATCACTCTCATCGGAGAATGGATCTTCTCTGGCCATGAAGCACATATGTGCACTCTCACCCTTTTCATCATTGGATTCACTGGAGGAATCTCTGCTTGAATCGTCAAACATCCCAACTAGTCCTTTCTTCTTGTCCTTCTTGTATTTGTCGGACTTGTAGTATTTTGGAGCTTTCCACTTTTCTTTGTTTCTAAGCATTGGGCAGTCCTTCTTGATGTGCCTTGCTTTGTTACACTTAAAATAAATAGACGAGGAATTGTTAGTGAAATTAAATTTATTTTTGGAAGGAAATTTACCTTTTGAAAGAAGCGTTGGAACTTCTTCGCCATTCGTGCCCTTCATTCTAAGTCAATTTCGTTCTCGGATTCTTCACTATCGGAGGATGAAGAAGTAGCCTTGAATGCTAACGCTTTCTTCTTGGCCTCCATTGGGTTCACATTGCTCTAATCTTCATCCGGTTCTCCCTTCTTACTTCGTAAGACATGAGAGTACCGATGAGATTCACCACGGTGTAGTTCTTCATTTCATTGACCTCCTCAATGGCGATTGCTCTTCTTTCCCATTTTGAGGTCATTCCCTTCATTATCTTTCTCACCATTTCTTGTTGGGTGTAGATTTTTCCAAGAGCTTCAAGCTCATTGGTGATGTCGGTGAAGCGTCCATACATCGTTGCAATGTTCTCATTATCCCGCATATGAAACATGTCGAAATTTTGTATTGCAATATATAATTTAGACAACATTACCTTGTTCATTCCCTTGTGGGTAACGACTAGATGGTTCCCTATTTGATATGCATTCTAAGATGTGCATATCTTATTGAACTCATCCGGATCCAATGCACAATGAAGAGTGTTCATTGCCATGGCATTGTTCACTTCTGCGGACTTCTCGGAGGGAGTCCATTTGTCAAAATCCTCTTCGGAGGTTTCAACGTTTTTCTTATGGAGGGTTTTCCAAAGAGAAGCACTCCTAAGAAACGTCTCCATCCGGCACTTCTAATAGCCGAAATTCGTGCCATTGAAATGCAGAGGACGAATCGTTGATTGTCCTTCAAAGACGGTAGACGGACCATCACGATCGTGATTCTTGTACGAAGGAGGTGGAGGAGTGTTGTTGTTGTTGTTGGATGCCATAGCTAAAAACCTTTGCTTTGATACCAATTGTAAGGACCCTGGATATGAGGAAACCACTAAAAGGAGGTTGAATAGTGTTTATAAAATTTAAACGATAGTTATACCAATTTAAATTCCCAACCAACAATAAATGCGGAATTATAAATAAACCCAAATTGAAACAATGCTAACACAAAGTATGTTTCAAGGGTTTGGATTACCCAAGTCCAATCCCGACAGTATGTTTCAAGGGTTCGGATTACCCAACTCCAATCCCGACTTGTTCCCGGTAATCCTACGTCCCTTCCACCCGGATACCACTGGATACTCAAGTTAGAACCCTAACTTGATGTTTCCTTTAAACCCACTTGTAGCAACCCTACAAGTGAAATCGAAACACAATCGATGTCTTTGACTCCCACAACTTGGGATCAAGCAAACCACTTCCACAAACTGAGAGCTAAACTAATATTAAAAGATATGAAATAATGAAATAGCAACACTTACAATCACTTATGCCTTTAAGTAGAACTTGAAGGAGCAAGTGTGTTGTGTGTTGAAGTCTCTTCCAAGGAGAGAGAAAAGCCCTTTCTCTTGTCACCACCAATTGCCTAGAGGATATCAATTTGATTCTAGGTTGGAGAGCAAGAGAGAATGATATTGGAATTCTAGGGCTTTTGAATTTGAGAGCTTTGAAAAACTTGAATATGAAAGATAGGGGTTTTCAAGAGATGATCAAGAAGATGAGTAACCCCTCAAAGGAACAGTAGAAGCTCTCTTTATAGGTTCCCCAAAACCCTCAAACAAAATCCCCAAAATCCCTTTGAAATCCGTGGAGAAAAAAGCCAACGGATAGAATTTACACACTCGACAGTTGACTGGTGAAGAAAACACAGTCGACTGCTGCACTGTGTCAGAGGGTAGGTGAGAATTCAAACGGCAACTAACCAATTAGGACAGTAGATTGATGATGGAATGACAGGCGCCTGTAAACCTAACCGGCGACTGAAAACCCTTCTACAGGCGTCTGGTCGCAACATGAGTAAGTTGAGAAAACTCAGATAGTTTTGGTAAGACAGGACATGCGACTGATGTGGAACGCACATGCGCCCGTGCCATGGGTAGGCGACTGTGAAACCAACATCAGTCATCTGTCACTAATAAGTGAAACTTTCCAAAGAGCAGAGTTGTGGAGAAAGAATCGACAGATGCCTGTTGAAGCATTAACAGGCAACTGTGCATTGGACATGCGACTGTCAATCCAACATCAGTCGTCTGGCTGTATGGAAAAGAAAAGTTCTTTGGGCAAAAGCGAGACTGGTGACTGATTAACAAATCACAGGCGCATGTAGCTTGGACATGCACATGTCTTTTGTACAACAGTCGCCTGGTTAGAGTTAAAGTTAAAGGCCCAAAAACCAATTGATAAAGTATGTGCATAACAGGCGACTGTAAAACAAATCACAGGCGACTGTTTGGAGACAGGCGACTGTAAAACGTTCAGCAGTCGCATGTTGAAATCCCAAAATGCAAATGCTGGAGAAATGTGAATTGGAGGCTAAAGAAAAGCGATCTAATGTTTTCCTAGGATAGAAATAAAGATGTGTGTGTGCTCCAATATAGTTCTACTTCCAAGATACATACTAGAAGAGAATAAAAAGATTACATTTTGTAGAAGCATCTTTTCTATCCAAAGAATGAGCTTGAAGTCTTCTAGGAGCTTCAGTCACCATCTTTGAACATCCAATCCACTTTTCATGAATTGATTGATCCTTGAGTGACATCCATTGCTAATTGATCTTCATGATATGTTTAGGCAATGGATTAACTACAAATAGGGGATTAGTCACAAGTATTTATGTTTGCTCATCTTCAACACCAAATAGGGAGAAGTCCAATACTCAACAAGTTTATCGATAGGGGGAGCATGTCAATAGGGGGAGCTATTTGCATATGAATATATCTCGTCGACATGCATGATCACACTTCACAAACATAAAGCATGATGACATGATTTTGAGCTTATATTGATCAAATTTTAAATGCGGTTTGTCATTATGAAGGAGATTGTTGGAAACAACGGTTTAGGATTTCTTGTTTGATGATAAAAAACCTTCATGAATTATTTTAATGTGTTTGTTAAGTATTTTCAAGTTGAAAAGAGTTCGGATCAAAAGGGCATTTTGGTCATTTTGGAGATAAACAACACTTTGGGCATAAAATGGCAATTTGGTCATTTTTAAAATTTTTCATGGAGTTATAAAGCATCAACTATGGACATGAATCATAAGGAAGATAATGAAAAAGTCGTAGAAATTTTCGGACTTGAAAAATCTTCAAAAATGACTAAAATAAGTGAACTAGGAGTTGGGGGCAATCTTGTAAATAACCAATGGCTAGGTCTTCTTTCAATGCCTTATATATACAACATGAGGCCAGCCACAAGGGAATCTCTCACCGAAATAAATTATGGGTGGCTGCATGTGAAGGAGTAATGAGAAAAAGAAAGAGAGAGGGAGGAAAGAGAAAAGGGTTTGTAAGTAATGCTAATTTAATCATCTTTTTTCTTTACTTTTGTTTTACAAGAGAGAACGCACTCACCCCAAGTTACATGAGTAGTACTCAAAGGAACTGGATCAAAAAGGTAAGTTTGTTATGAGTGGGGGAGACTTATGGTCTTCCCCCCTCATTTATCCACCATAACACCCCACTACATGGTAGTGGGGTGGACCTTTCATATACTAGAGACCATTGGTCTCCCCTCTTTAACATGCTGATATAATATAATGGGACCATGGGCTATGGCCATGGTGATTGATCTCCAAACACATTATCAGCACGAATTCACTCTAGAGAAAATTTTTTGAGCACTAAAATTTTTTCATCTTCCCCACAAAATTTCCCTCTTGCGAAGGAATCTTGTTTGTTGCGGCAAAGTTGCAAGAACCTGCAAGGTGTTGCGGGAGCGGGGATATTTTTTTTCTCTCTACGTATTCTATTGGTTCTTCCCTAGATCATTGATCTAGAGGTAATTTCCTTGGCTCGTAGATAATTGGGTTATGCAAAATATTATATATTTTTGCTAAAAATCAAGAACATACACCTTTTTTAATTGAAAAAAATCTTAAGCACATCTTTTGATTTATGGTGTACTTGATAAATATATATACATATATATATATATAACCCAATCCTATTTTCCCCCCCAAATTCCCCTTATTTGGGGGTTATGACAGATTTTCTAAAAAAATAAAATAATAAAAAAATAAAACAAGTTTCCCCCCCCAAATCCCCCTAGTCGGAGCTTGTTCCTTCTTGCCGTTGGGGGGGTCCTCCTGCCCATACCCGTGTCGCCGCCCCCTAGTCGCGGGGCTCCGTCGCCCTGCCGCCTCCCAGTCGGGGGACACCGTCGCCCCGCCGCCCCCTGGTCGTGGGGCTCTATCGTCGCCCCCAGTCGGGGGGGCTGCGTCGTCGCACCGCCCCCGTCAGGGGGGGCTCATCTATGCACCTCCCCCCCGTTGGGGGGGGTTCTCCTTGCATCAGCCCCCCGTCGGGGCCCTTCTCCCAGCAATGCACCCCCCGTCTCGGGGCGGGGGAGGGGGGCTCCTCTATGCGGCGTCGCCCTCCTCGCCTATTGAGGGATCTCCTCCGCGACGAACTCCGAAGCACCGCCTCCCTATTGGGGGGGCATGTCCGATGCGCAGCGGGAAGGGGGGCCTCGATGCGCCTGATGCGCTTCCCCCCCTCTGATGCGCCTGATGCTCGGGGGGGCCGTTCGGGAGAAGGGGGGGTCATCTAGTAGAACTGCCCGGTGAATTTCCCACCATTACGGGGAGTCCTCCTGCGGTTTTCTGTTTTGGAGCAGCAGATTGGAATTTAGACTATATAATAGTCTTATCGGCAAAATAGTGAAGGAGATATGATGAAGTTGTGTTTTATTTCATTTATTGGGGTTGAATCTAATCCTAAACCCTAGGATTAAGGTTAGGAATATTATTTTTGCAACACCAAACATATGGGCTAATAGTCCATTAACCCATTAATTATAGTTAAAAATAGAGATTTTAAATTTGATGTTGGGCATGTAGCCCACATGAACCTATTGCATATATTTTTTAATTGGCTTTTGGGCCTGTAGCCCGCAGCAAGCCTAAGTGTTTTTATTTAAATAATTGGGTTATGTTATCTTTCTGTTTTAAATATAAATTTAACTCAGAAAAATTCAATTAAATCTAGAAAAATATCAAAAAAATACCAGAACATTACTGGAAATCCTGAAAAATCTGGATAATTGATGTGTTGCATTAATATATTCTTTTTGGGATGATATTTGTTTTTGGTCCATATAATATCAATAAAATCATTATCTGCATACATTGGATTAATTAGGTTTTTTTAATTTAATAATTATGAAAGGTCCTGAGGTCGCTCTGCCGTTAGTTATCTAACCTAACGGTGCATGATATGTCTCCACGTGGCCCAAGTAATTATTAAATATTTTATATTTCTCCAATATATTGTGTGCGATGTTGATTAAATTAAAATTGATATGCCTGTGATGTTTCACAATTATTTATGCCTGTGTTTGTTGCATAATTTATAAATTGCGTGGATGTTTAATAAATTACGTTGTGGTTTTGGATCAGCCAGTTTGTCACCTTTTTTTATATTCCTCGAATTTTTTTCTTTTTTTGAGAGAAATTGTATTGAGGATATTATTTGTATAAAGCCAAGAACCAGATTTTCTTTCCTTGAAGACGGAGGCCAAATTACAAAGTTGTAGAGACCCCAATGGGTTTCCAAGTTGTAATTTTTCATTTTAGTCTTTTGTATTCTCTGGACTGTATAACTTTTGGACTTTGGAATTTATTATATGGTGACTGGCCGATCCACGCAACTAATTTATTAACTTTACACGAATTTTTAATTATTTTTTATTAATTCATGTCATTTTAAATGCATAGATAATATGGCAAAAATAGCGAGAGTCGACTTTGAAGTTCTCGATGCGGCTGGAAAGAATTATCTGAGCTGGCAAATGGACCTGAAGTCCCACTTGCGCGCACAGGGCCTAAAGGCCACAATCTGTACTCCTGTACCCATGGCAACAGGCACAGCTGAGGAAGCTTCTACACCAAAAGTCTCTGATGTAGATAAGGCAAAATCCATAATCTATATCAGGCGACATATTGATCGGACCCTGAAGGCTGAGTATCTAACTGTAGAAGACCCACTAGAGTTGTGGACGCACTGGATGACAGGTATAAGCATAAGAAAGATGTGATCCACCAACGTGCACGTTATGAGTGGGAAAATCTCCATCTACATGACTTCAAGTCCATTGCTGAGTATAACTTAGCACTTCACAATATCATCTCACGCCTGACGTTGTGTGGTGACCAAGTGACGGAAGAACGCATGTTGAAAAAGACTTACACATCCTCCATGAGAAGGATGCAATCCTCATGCAACAGTATCGTGAACGCAAGTTCACTAAATACTCTGACCTGCACTCATGCCCTCTCATGGCAGAGCAGAACAGACACTTACTAATGGCCACCCATAACCTACGCCCTGCAGGCTCAACTTCTCTCCCTGAGGCTCATAGAGTTTCTTTCCAGAAGCAGAAGAACAAACAGAACAGAAAATTCAAAAAAGGGATAGCCCCTAAAAGGTGATCGCTCCATATTTTACACCTTTCTTCTGTATGTTTTCATGTCATTTCGATCGCCCATATTGCATTTTCCACGATTATTCGACGATATCGTGATGCTTTTCGTTATTTCTTGTTTTTGTCGTATTTCAGGATATATGGAGCGATCTGGAGCAAAAATGAGATCAAGGGACTTTCACGCACACCGGAGCGTCGCCCACAGCTTATTTGAGGAGTTAGCAGCGCCAGAGGATGAGCGAAAGAGGAAGAAATTCGATAGAATCGACGAGGAGGTGAGGAGAAGAAGAAAACAGCCCAAAAGCAGCTCACTCGGCCGAACAGACAGTTCACTCGGCCGAGTAAAGGAGTGCGTTCAGTCGAGTGAAATAAATACAGACTGCCGATTTTCATAGTTCACTCGGCCAAGCAAGAAAGTTCAATCGGCCGAATGGAGAATACCACTCGCCTGAGTGGTACATGGATTTTTCTTCCGAGAAGTGGCCAACTTACTGGAAATTTGGAGAAGACCCACTCGGCCGAGCAGGATTGCTCATTCGGCCGAGTGAAGATGTAACGACTGGTTTTCATGTAACTGGATTATTTATATTATATATATGTGTTTTGGTGGATTTTCTCCTCATGTGTGGTTTTCGTCTCCGTAGCTTTCACTTTCGATCGTTTCGTCGTGATTTCTTAGCTTCTTCCGTTGATCGTCGATTTCAGAGTAAGTCATTCGTGGCGGGCTTCATATCAGTCATATCGTATTGTTAGATCAAGCCTAGGAGTCTTAGGAATCGATCCCGGAGCTTCGCGCTCCATTTCGGAACTTTCTGTGCACGTTAGCCGGTATAAGAAGGGGAACCGACCGACTAGATGACGATTTAGTCGGTCGGCAAACCTTCATGGACCGACTAGTGGTCCTTGTAAATTACTCAGGAGTTACTGTTTATCGTTAGTCGGTCTAAGAACATTGGTCGACCGACTAGGTTGCAAACTAGTCGGTCAACAATCGTTCTTTAACCGACTAACTCTATGATCATTTTTGATACCAAGTACTATTCATTCTTAGTCGGTCTCAGAACGTCATCGGCCGACTAGATGAGAAACTAGTCGGTCAGTAGTTGTTTTTTGACCGACTAAATCTAAATCCTATTTTTGTACATGAGTTACTGTTTACACTTAGTCGGTCTGCGTTGGTCAACCGACCGACTAGTTCCCAAACTAGTCGGTCAGTGGTTACTCTTTGACCGACTAATCAGTGTTAAAACCCTAATTTCTGGGCAGCCGCCAGCACTCCCTATTTAAACCCCACCCACGATTTCTTTCCTCCCTCTTTCATTCTCCTGAGCCTCCTTCTTCCCCAAATCACCCTCCAACATTTCCCCAAGCCATTCCTTCCTCCCTTGGAGTTTCCCTCTCCATTTTGGTCTACCACCATGCCCTAGGCCATCTCCAACCCCCAAAAATCCCCAAAACCCCATTTCTCCAGATTTTCCCCATCCATTCCAGATCTGAACCCTAGGTTCCCCGGATCGTTTCTTCCGTTACCGTGCTTGCTCGGCATCGTTCTTCCGCTTCCGATACGGTAATAACTTGATCTCTTAATATCCTCATAGCCCATTTGTGTTTTTGTGAAACCCTAATAAAACTAGGTTGGATGTTGTTCTAATGTTGTTTTGCCATGGCAGCGATCTCAACTCTGTAGTTAGCATTTGTGTGACGGCCTCGTTGATCGTCATCCTCGGTGCTAGGCAAGTGAAACTTGCCACTTAGGGTTTTAGGCCATGTCTTAGGCCATTTGCTTGTTGTAGGCGTAAAAGAGACTAGACGACGAAATGATACTCGCCTAGGCGCAATTTCAGGAACTAGCTTGACAACGAAGCTAGATCCGTCATTTATCATGTTGCATAACTACCATGTCATATTTAATTTAATTAACGGTACGCGAATTAATTGTCATCCATGCTATCCATGTTGAATGTCGCATTCGTAGCACACGCTACAATACTTGTGTTTCCTGGCTCGTGTTCCAGAAGCGGGATACGTGAGTTGGTTGATAGCCAATGCCCGACCTACTTGTTTCCGGCTAGGCACCTACGTTGCAGGCATAACCCTACGCCATACGTGTTAAATACATTTCCTGGCTCGTGATCCAGAAGCGAGCATTCCGTGTGCGAGGTAATGCCCTGGCTCGATACACGTGGAGGGGTAGAGATAAACGGTCACTTGAGCTTAGGAGTTGGCCCGATCAGCCACTCTAGCCAACAGGCGGAATCTCTGTGCACAACTTGTTACTTGACGTGTTTACTTGACGTGTTCACTTGACGTGAACTACTTGACTTGTACTTGTCCGTGTTTTACTTGTAAAACTTGTTATCCATGACATACTTGCTACTTGTACTTTCCTTTACTTGTCACTTCCTTACTTTACTCGCCATGTCATGCATCATACTATAACTACTAGGGTGTTAGTTACCTTACTTTCAGTTTCCTTGCCCAAGTCTTTTAGACTTGCTGACATGTGCCCCTTTACTCTTTTGGGTGACACATGTTAGATCCTGAGCCTGAGTTCATTGTTGAGGACGAGGTGTTTGCTGACGCCGAGCCCGAGCCTGTATTTGGCGAGGAGTATGTGGACACTGGGGACCAGTCCTAGTGTCTTCGTTGAGCTATTCCCTTTTGTTTTAGACTACTGTAGTTGTCGGTGCGCAGCACCTATACTTTGTTATGTTGTCCCTTTTGTTGGCCTTGTTCTGGGCCTTTAGACTCTTTCTTTTAGCCTGGTGGCTTTTCTGGATGTTGAACTTAACTTTAATGTTGCACAATTTCTGAGATTTGAGATTTTATTTCTGTCTCTCCTTGTGTTATTATTGTTGTTCCGTTTGTGGTTACTGGGACATGCTTATGTTTTATTGACGCTTATCGGGGTTGGGGCTTCACAGCTCCACTCTCGTGCGGACCTTTTCACGTCTCGCCTCCATTTTAGGGAAGCGGTGCATGACAGGTTTTTTTGCTGGCCCATGCAGGTCCCAACTGTAACTGCGATTATGGAATGACGATAATAATATTAGAATGTCCAATAAACTAAGTTCGACATCCGAGTCATAAGCTATGAGTCTAATCTGCTTCGTTTTCTGTGTCATTAGATGGCAGGAAGGCGATTCACCCGTGGTGGAGGTAGTGGCGCGCCCCCTCATGACGAGGAGCCTGAGCGGGAACCCACCAATGGAGAGATGATGCGGATGATGCTTCAGATGATGCAGGTGCAGCAGGGCGTGCTCCTGCAGGTCCAGAATGCTCCAGTTGTTCGAGCTGGTCGGGCAATCCAGGATGCCCCTCGCTCCGAGCCGGGAGCGAAGTAATTTCGGGAGCTGGGTCCCGCATATTTTGTTGGGTCTGAGGGTCCTCTGGCTGCCGATGAGTGGATTCGGAACATTGAGGATAATTTGAAGAGGGCCAAGATCACCCTGGCTGGATGGGTTGATTTGGCGAAGAGGCAACTCAAGGATAATGCTCGGAACTGGTGGGATGCGGAAGAGAAGATGCTGGTGGAGCCGATAGCTTGGGCTACCTTTAAGTCCAGGTTTGATGAGGAGTTCTTTTCGAAGGCTGCTAGGAAGGAGATGCTGCAGCGCTTTATTGATCTGAAGCAAGGGAGCTTGACGGTGGACCTGTACCACCAAGAGTTCACTAGGCTGAGTCGTTTCGCACAGAAGATGGTGCAGGATGCTGATGAGAGGGCTCAGAGGTTCCTACATGGACTTGCTTTGGAGCTTCAGAGTTTTGTGTCTTCCTCTGATCTGGACTCTTATCAGAAGGTTCTGGTCGCTGCGAGGAGGCATGAGCTGAACCTGAGTCAGAGGAGAGGACATGTTTCTGGTGCTGGGAAGAGGCCTATGGAGCAGGCCAGAGCGGTGGTTAGGCCTGGTTTCAAGCCTAATCAGCTAGCTTAGTTCAAGAGGCCAGGATGGCCTATTCAGAAGACTTGCCATTTCTGCGGCAAGATCGGGCATGTCAAGGATCAGTGTAGGAGATTCCTGGGCCAGTGTGTTGTCTGTGGAGATCCTACCCATACCATGAAGGATTGCCCGAGGTCGAAGCAGCCTTGGAGGGCACCTGTTACAGCACAACCGTTGCAGTAGAGAGCGTCTGTTCCTGCTGGACGTGGAGCAGCTCTTGTTCCACAGAGGCAGGCTTTTCAGCAGGCTTTTCCGCCGAGGAGGCAGGCTTTTCTGATGACTGCTGTGGAGAGCGAGGCTGTGGATGAGGTTATCGCAGGTAATCCTCAATCTAGCTGTTACTTTCCTAGCTAGTTTTGATTGTTGGATTATGTTGTTTTCTTGCACATGATTGTTTGCTAGAGTAGGGCTTGATTGTTAGACTGTTTGTAGGTGTGATTTTGGTGTGCACATTTCCTGCACGAGTTCTCTTTGACTCTGGTGCATCGATGTGCATTATTTCTCGGAGCTTCGTGGAGAAGCATTCCTTGTCGACGTCCCCTCTTTCCAAGAGTTGGAATATCATTACAGGGAATGGCGTGGTCTCGGTGCATCTTGGTTGCAATTCTTGCCCGTTGGTGGTTTGTGGACATGAGCTTTACGCTGATTTCATTGTCCATGACATCATCAACTATGATGCAGTTCTTGGGATGGACTGGCTTGCGAGCTTCTATGCTACGATCGACTGTCGGAGGAAGAAGGTGGTGTTCGAGATTCCCGGACATCCAGTATTTGAGTTCAGCCGTGGTAGCATCTCGCTTGGTCCTGTCAGATTTCGGGCCAGGCCGGTGGAATTTGTGGCTATGCAGATGGAGCTGGAGAGGCCAGCTGTGGTGAGGGACTTTGATGACGTCTTCCCTGAGGAGATGTCTGGTTTGCCACTTGATCGAGCTTTAGAATTTTCTATTGATCTTGTTCCGGGAGCGCAGCCGATTTCGAAGGCGCCGTATCATATGGCACCCGCTGAGCTGGAGGAGTTGCGGAAGCAGCTGGATGAGCTTTTGCAGAAGGGTTATGTCAACCCTAGTGTGTCTCCGTGGGGAGCACCGGTCTTGCTGGTGAAGAAGAAGGATGGTTCGCGTCGCATGTGTGTGGACTATCGGGAGTTGAATGCGGTGACCATCAAGAATAAATACCCGTTGCCTCGCATCGATGATATTTTTGATCAGCTTGGAGGTTTGAGGGTGTTTTCGAAGTTGGATTTGAGGAGTGGTTATCATCAGTTGAAGGTGAAGAAGGATGATGTTCCGAAGACAGCATTCAGGACGAAGTATGGACACTACGAGTTTTTGGTTATGCCTTTCGGTGTAACCAATGCACCCGCAGTTTTCATGAATATGATGAATCTGATCTTCTATGACTTTTTAGATAAGTTTGGCGTTATCTTTATTGACGACGTTCTGATCTATTCTAAGTCGGAGGAGGAACATGCGTCATACTTGAGGGCAGTGTTGGAGATTCTGAGGGAGCATCGGTTGTATGCTATGTTTTTGAAGTGCGAGTTTTGGTTGGAAAGAGTTGCTTTTCTCGGGCATGTGGTGACTGGAGATGGTATTTTAGTGGATCCCGAGAAGATCAGTGCCATCAGAGAGTGGCATGTTCCGCAGTCAGCGTCTGAGATCCGGAGTTTCCTTGGGTTTGCTGGTTACTATCGGTGCTTCATAAAGGACTTTTCCCGTATTGCCGAGCCGATGACCAGATTGACGTGGAAGGATGTACCTTTTGTTTGGTCGGGTGATTGTGAGAATGCTTTTGGTGTTCTGAGGGAGAGATTGACGACTGCCCCTATTCTTGTTGTGCCTGATCGTAGCAGTGGATTTGAGATCTTTTGCGATGCTTCTGGCAAGGGTCTCGGTTTTGTGTTGCATCAGCACGGGCATGTTGTGGCGTATGCATCTCGTCAGCTCAAGGTTCATGAGAAGAATTACCCGACGCACGATTTGGAGTTGGCTGCTGTTGTGTTTGCACTCAAGATTTGGAGGCACTTCCTGCTGAGTGAGAAAGTGAAGATTTTCACTGATCACAAAAGCTTGAAGTATATTTTCACACAGAAGGAGCTCAACATGCGACAGCGTCGATGGTTGGAGCTCATGGCGGATTATGAGATTGATTTGCAGTATCACCCTGGCAAGGTGAATGTGGTTCCTGATGCGCTGAATAAGCTTCCAGCGGTGATGATTTTGACTTTGCAGAGGAGTTTGCAGCAGGATTTTTGCGGGTCTGGTGTGGAGATTGTTCTTCCTGGGGAGGCTTCTTCGTTGATGTGTATGTAGATTCAGTCGACGATCGTGGATGGATCAAGGCTGGCCAGGCTGAGGATCCGAAGCTGGTGAAGATTCGGGAGCAGGTGGAAGCCGGTCTGTGGACTGACTTTTTGATTCATGAGGATGGCTCGTTGAGGTTTGGAGCCAGGTTGTGTGTGCCAGCTGGGGATATCAGAGAGGAGTTGATGGTGGAGGCACATAGTTCACAGTATTCTGTGCATCCTGATGGGACCAATATGTACAAGGATCTTCGTCTGAACTATTGGTGGCATGGCATGAAGAGGAGCGTGGCTCGGAGTATGGCCAAGTGCTTTGTTTGCCAGCAAGTGAAGGCGGAGCATCAGCGTACGGCAGGGTTGCTACAACCGCTTCCGATTCCGGAGTGGAAATGGCAACACATCACTATGGATTTCGTGACTGGACTACCTCGGAGTCCGAAGCAGAATGACGCGATTTGGGTGATCGTAGATCGATTGACCAAATCCGCGCACTTTATTCCATTCCGAGTGGGACAGTCCACTGAGGCGCTAGCGAGGAGATATATGGAGGTAAATTCTTTTACTCTTCGTTTTTATTTCCTTTTCCTAGTTTGGAAAGTGATGTAACGTGAATCGTGCAGGAGGTCGTACGACTTCACGGTGTCCCCGTGAGTATCGTGTCGGACAGAGACACGAGGTTCACATCTCAGTTCTGGCAGAGTTTGCAGAAGAGTTTGGGTACGCGTCTGAGTTTCAGCACGGCGTACCATTCGCAGACGGATGGCCAGTCCAAGAGGACGATTCAGATCTTGGAGGACATGATGAGGGCGTGCATGTTGGATTTCAAGGGTTCATGGGAGGACCATCTACATCTGGTAGAGTTTTCCTACAACAACAGCTTCCAGGCGAGTATTGTCATGGCGCCTTTCGCCGCTCTTTATGGGAGGAAATGTCGATCGCCATTGAGTTGGGATGACGTTGGTGATCGGGAGCTGTTGGGACCTGAGATGATTGTGGAGGCCGTGGATGTTGTCAGGAACATTCAGGAGAGGTTGAGGATTGATCAGGACCGTTTAAAGCATTGGGCGGATGATAAACGTCGTCCTTTGGAGTTTCAGCCGGGCGACCATGTGTTTCTGAGGATTTCCCCGAATCGTGGTGTGATTCGCTTTGGGAAGCGAGGGAAGTTGAGCCCGTGATACATTGGACCGTTTGACATTCTGGAGAGAGTTGGCGAGGTAGCCTACCGCTTGGCCTTGCCGCCATCTTTGGAAGGAGTTCACAATGTTTTCCATGTGTCACAACTTCGTTGATACATTAGCGACCCATCTCATGCTGTGGATTTCTCGGAGATTACCGTTCGCACTGATATGACGTATGACCAGCAACCAGTGCAGATTCTGGACAGGCGTCAAAAGTCACTTCGGAACAAGGTTGTCAATCTTGTGAGGGTGATGTGGCGACACGGCTCGCCAGGAGAGTCTACTTAGGAGAACGAGGATGAGATGCGAGAGCGCTACCCACTTTTGTTTCCGGACACGTAAGTGTTGGGAAATTCCAAGGACGGAATTTTTCTTAAGTTGGGGAGGATGTAACGACTGGTTTTCATGTAACTGGATTATTTATATTATATATATGTGTTTTGGTGGATTTTCTCCTCATGTGTGGTTTTCGTCTCTGTAGCTTTCACTTTCGATCGTTTCGTCGTGATTTCTTAGCTTCTTCCGTTGATCGTCGATTTCGGAGTAAGTCATTCGTGGCGGGCTTCATATCGGTCATATCTTATTGTTAGATCAAGCCTAGGAGTCTTAGGAATCGATCTTGGAGCTTCGCACTCCATTTCGGAATTTTCTGTGCACGTTAGCCGGTATAAGAAGGGGAACCGACCGACTAGATGACGATTTAGTCGGTCGACAAACCTTCATGGACCGACTAGTGGGCCTTGTAAATTACTCAGGAGTTACTGTTTATCGTTAGTCGGTCTAAGAACATTGGTCGACCGACTAGGTTGCAAACTAGTCGGTCAGCAATCGTTCTTTAATCGACTAACTCTATGATCATTTTTGATACCAAGTACTATTCATTCTTAGTCGGTCTAAGAACGTTCATCGATCGACTAGATGAGAAACTAGTCGGTCAGTAGTTGTTTTTTGACCGACTAAATCTAAATCCTATTTTTGTACAGGAGTTACTGTTTACACTTAGTCGGTCTGCGTTGGTCAACCGACCGACTAGTTCCCAAACTAGTCGGTCAGTGGTTGCTCTTTGACCGACTAATCAGTGTTAAAACCCTAATTTCTGGGCAACCGCCAGCACTCCCTATTTAAACCCCACCCACGATTTCTTTCCTCCCTCTTTCATTCTTTTGAGCCTCCTTCTTCCCCAAATCACCCTCCAACATTTCCCCAAGCCATTCCTTCCTCCCTTGGAGTTTCCCTCTCCATTTTGGTCTACCACCATGCCCTAGGCCATCTCCAACCCCCAAAAATCCCCAAAACCCCATTTCTCCAGATTTTCCCCATCCATTCCAGATCTGAACCCTAGGTTCCCCGGATCGTTTCTTCCGTTGCCGTGCTTGCTCGGCATCGTTCTTCCGCTTCCGATACGGTAATAACTCGATCTCTTAATATCCTCATAGCCCATTTGTGTTTTTGTGAAACCCTAATAAAACTAGGTTGGATGTTGTTCTAATGTTGTTTTTCCATGGCAGCGATCTCAACTCCGTAGTTAGCATTTGTGTGACGGCCTCGTTGATCGTCATCCTCGGTGCTAGGCAAGTGAAACTTGCCACTTAGGGTTTTGGGCCATGCCTTAGGCCATTTTCTTGTTGTAGGCGTAAAAGAGACTAGGCGACGAAATGATACTCGCCTAGGCGCAATTTCAGGAACTAGCTTGCCAACGAAGCTAGATCCGTCATTTATCATGTTGCATAACTACCATGTCATATTTAATTTAATTAACGGTACGTGAATTAATTGTCATCCATGCTATCCATGTTGAATGTCGCATTCGTAGCACACGCTACAATACTTGTGTTTCCTGGCTCGTGTTCCAGAAGCGGGCTACGTGAGTTGGTTGATAGCCAATGCCCGACCTACTTGTTTCTGGCTAGGCACCTGCGTTGCAGGCATAACCCTACGTGATACGTGTTAAATACACTTCCAGGCTCGTGATCCAGAAGCGAGCATTCCGTGTGCGGGGTAATGCCCTGGCTCGATACATGTGGAGGGGTATAGATAAATGGTCACTTGAGCTTTGGAGTTGGCCCGATCAGCCACTCTAGCCAACAGGCGGAATCTCTGTGCACAACTTGTTACTTGACGTGTTCACTTGACGTGAACTACTTGACTTGTACTTGTCCGTGTTTTACTTGTAAAACTTGTTATCCATGACATACTTGCTACTTGTACTTTCCTTTACTTGTCACTTCCTTACTTTACTCGTCATGTCATGCATCATACTATAACTGCTAGGGTGTTAGTTACCTTACTTTCAGTTTCCTTGCCCAAGTCTTTTAGACTTGCTGACATGTGCCCCTTTACTCTTTTAGGTGACACATGTTAGATCCTGAGCCTAAGTTCATTGTTGAGGACGAGGTGTTTGCTGACGCCGAGCCCGAGCCTGTGTTTGGTGAGGAGTACATGGACACTGGGGACCAGTCCTAGTGTCTTCGTTGAGCTATTCCCTTTTGTTTTAGACTGATGTAGTTGTCGGTGCGCAGCACCTATACTTTGTTATGTTGTCCCTTTTGTTGGCCTTGTTCTGGGCCTTTAGACTCTTTCTTTTAGCCTGTTGGATTTTCTGGATGTTGAACTTAACTTTAATGTTGGACAATTTCTGAGATTTGAGATTTTATTTCTGTCACTCCTTGTGTTATTATTGTTGTTCCGTTTGTGGTTATAGGGACCTGCTTATGTTTTATTGACGCTTATCGGGTTTGGGGCTTCACAGCTCAACTCTCGTGCGGACCTTTTCACGTCTCGCCTCCATTTTAGGGAAGCGGGGCGTGACAGAAGAAGACCACTCGTCCGAGTCAGACAGAGCGACAGACCCCCAATTTTCCCAGATTCTCTGTTTTTTATAAGGTTTTTCACTCGGCCGAGTGACATGTTCTACTCGGCCGAGTGGCACTGTCCGACTGCTACACGAATTAGGTTTTTGGGCTACCGCCAGGGGCAATTCTGTCAAGAAATTCCGGACGAATTTGATCTGTATTTAAACCTAGTTTTGTTCCTAGTTTTAGGAGGGACTTGAATATTATTTTGACGGCTATTCCTTTTGTAAATCTCAGCTGGAGATCATAGACTCGCAATTTGGTTTGATCTTTCTATTTAAAACTCTTATTTTTATGAATTGTTCTCTCTTAGCTATGAATTGTGCTATGATCTATTTCTTTATTTCTGAGATTTGCATGATGAATTGCGAGTAGTTTCGTCGTTCTAGGGCATGGGGATGAACCCTATGGATCCGATCTTTGAATTGTGAAGAATGAATTGAATTGTTGCTAGGATTGAAGTAAGGTTAGGTTGTGATTGATTTATTACGAGTGGCTGGAATTTCCATCTGTTGGGATTTGCAAGAGATTGGATCCAAATTGATGGGAAGGCCTAGACATTCGATTTAGGTTTATAATTGAGATTCTCTAGATTTGGTTTGCAAGAGATTGGGACAAAGCTAGGTTTTTATTATAAATCTATACTAATATTCGTTTGCAAGAGATTGTACGAATACGAACTATCATAACTAGATTATAGCTCGAGTTTGCATGAGAGTGGGCTCGAGGTGCGATTGGGCGATGATGTCGATCTTCATGCTAGTGGCTTAGGTTAGGGTTTGCACGAGAGTGGGCCCTAATCTAGGTTGCTATAGACCGGTAATAGCGTGAGAGCATGAGCTTGGTTCTACATTCAGTTGCGACTAGTTCACCTCAATTCAAGCTTTGCAACATTGAGATTCATGATCCACAAGGATAAGTGACGATCCGTAGTGGGGATTTCCTATCCCTAAACGCTTTTATTATATTGAATTCTATTTTCTATTTGAACGATTGTGACACATTATTATCCAAACCATTCCATTATTCCATCGGTAGCTAGGTGATCAAAATAGAGTACTGTCAATTTTCCTCCCTGAGTTTGATATCCGCTCGCCACTACGCCGTGCGCTTGCGGTAAGACTACAGTCGTTTTTCGGGTGTATATCCAGGCGCGATCAAGTTTTTGGCACCGTTGCCGGGGAGGCGACGGTATTTTATTTTCTTTACTTAGTTACTTATTTTTATTTTTATTATTTTTACTTTTTTATTCCTCTATTGTGCTAACAATTCTATCGAGACTCTCCTTTTCTGTGCATGTACACGAGATCGAAGGCACACCAAGAAGATATATTATTTGATCCCAAGATCGAGCGTACGACAAGGAGACTTAGAGCCGAGAGGAGATTTTCGGTAGAGGAAGATCATATGGCCCGATCGGAAATGCCAGTGGAGTTAGCGACGCGTATGGCTAGGCTTGTCTCCATCCGAGATAGGCTACGGCCTAAGACCACTTCTACCACCTCTTCCATAGTCATGCCGGAGTTGGCGGCCGACAAGGAATTCAAGCTTAAAACCGGACTAGTGGTGTTGATGCAACAAGACCCATTTCATGGGAACTCACAAGAAAAACCGCACTACCATCTTCAGTTGTTCTTGTCCAAGTGCGCCACCTTCCAGATGCCAGGCGTGCCGGTTGACGCTATTTGCCTGTGCTTCTTCCCGTTTACTCTCCGAGACAAGGCATTATATTGGTTGAGGACGCAAGCTGAGGGGATCTTCACTACTTGGGATGAGTTGGCACGCGCATTTGTTAACAAATTCTACCCACCATCCAAGACTATCAAGATAAGAAGCGCGCTCATGTCCTTCAAGCAAGGACATCAGGAAACTCTATATGAGGCATGGGAGCATTTCAAGGATCTACAACACCAATGTCCCTATCATAGTATTGAGGCATGGGAGCTTGTGCATAGCTTTTATAACGGATTGCAACCAAGCACAAAGCAAATAATTGATGCAACCGCCAATGGCGCTATTTTGTAAAAGACGTTGGATGATGCTACGGCCTTGCTTGAGGAGATGGCCTCGAATAACCAATAATGGGCCGACGAGAGGGGACATTCTTCGTCATCCTTGAAGCTGGCAAGCATTTATGAGGCAAAGTCCGTAGGGGAGCTCTCTACAAAGTTTGATTCTCTTCACAAGGTCGTGAAGAGATTGGAGAAGTTGATTAGTGAACCGCATGGAGCCCCCACCGTTTCTACACCGGGAGGAAGCATGAGCGATTGGCAAGACCAAGCTCAAGTAATGTTTTTTGGAGGAGAGTAAGGAGAGGGAGCTATAGATCAAGTTCAGTATGTTGCGGAAGCACCGGTTATTGGGCAAACTCGGCTACGAGAAATCACCCGGGATTTTCATACGCTAATAATGATGGAGCCTTGAATCCTCCACTGCAACAACCACAAGCCTGGCCTCCACAACAACTGCAATATGAACCGAGAGGACCACAACAACAAAACTTCCCACCGAGACAACAAGTGGGGCCCTATAGACCACCGGGGTACAATCAAGGATAGATGGCACCCAATCCACCACAATTACCGCCAAGGTCGGAACATGAAGCAAGGGTGGAAGGGTTCATGGCCGAACAAAAGAAGATCAATGGAAGATTGACGGCCCAACAAGACTCCCTCAACACCGTCGTGGCACAATTAGCGGAGCAACTAGCATTGCTCAATAAGAACACTCAACAATTGCCGGCTTAACCGGAACAAAACCCATGGAGCAATACCGGCCACATCAATGAGGTTATGGCGGTAACTACAAGGGACGGGAAGGACACTACCCCTGCCATGATTCAAACCAAGGAGCTGGGGGAAGAAATTTTGGATGACAAGGAGCCGGTCAATGAATAGGTGGGCCCAAAAGAGCCGAAAGACGGTGAAAAATCTGAAATTGATAAGCCACAAAAAGAGCGCACCTATATGCCACCGATACCGTTCCCACAATGGTTGGCAAAGGCAAAGATTGAGAAGCGGCTCGCCAAATTTCTGGAGTATTTGCGAGGTGTGAGCTTGAATATTCGCTTCTTGGATGCACTTGTCGAAATCCCGTCCTATGCTAAATTTCTAAAACACTTGATTGCGGAAATAAGTGAAAGAAAAGTATCATGCTCACCGAGCAAGGTATATGGTTTACTCGAAAGGAGAGAGCACCGACAAAGTTTAAAGATCCCAGTAGTTTCCGAATTCCTTGCATGGTTGGAGGAGTCCCACTTCAAAAGGCTTTGGTAGATTTGGGAGCAAGCGTGAGCCTCATGCCCCTCACACTGTTTAAGAAATTAAGTACGGGGACCGACCTAAAACCAACGGACATGAAGATACAACTCGCAGACGGTCGGATCACTAGGCCGGTTGGGATTGCGGAAGATATACCACTTCAAGTACCGGGCGGAATATGCTTACCGTGCGATTTCGTGGTGATGGATGTTAAGGAGGAGGGCGATACGTCGCTAATTCCTGGACGTCCCTTCTTGGCCCCCGCCGGCGTGATTGTTGATGTGAGGGAGGGGACCTTATCCTTAAACATCGGAAATATTGAAGTTGAGCTCCACATCCCAAAGGCAGTGAAGCATATGCCTTGGCGAGAGGACGTGGACTATGTGGACCTCCTCGACGAGGTGATTGACGACGCCATGCCATTCGCCGTCGGAGCCAAGCACGATGATGGCCTTGGAGAGGGCCAATCTTCTAAAGATGGCGAGATGATAGGAGACCCACCGGATCCTTCTACAGATGATGACAAATACGACACTGATGTTGTAGAAATTAGAGAGCTATGCTAGCTCTCTACGGCAAAGAACATGAAGAAATCCCCACCGGACAAGAAATTATCGCCGCCGGCAAAGAAAAAGGACGTTAAAAGCTCAAGCTTGGGGACTCATCCCCCACTACTACCCATGATGAAGGGGAGCCGAGGAACTCCTATGAACATCAACAACTAAATCCAAGTGGGCTTCCCGACAAGTTTGACGCATGCATCTCACATGCGCCGAACATCGAGCATTAAAACGCGTATCTTAAGGGGTCTAGCTCAAGACATTAAACGAGCGCTTGTCAGGAGGTAACCCGACGGTTTCATGTTATTTTTAGATTGAATTTTTCCTTTTATTTTTGTTTTAGATCTTTGTTAGTGTTTAGAGTCAAGAGTCCATGAAAATCCTGACAATGGACTCTATTTTTCACTGCAGGAGATGGAGAACAAGGAACCATTTGAATGGAGGACGAATATGGCAAAGGAGAGAGCTCTAGGAATGCGCTCAGGCTTTAGGAGAAGGAAGAAACTGACTGGGAGAAGAAAAACAGAAAGTGGAGCAAAAACAGAGAGTCGGAGCTGAAATTGGCAGCCCACTCGGCCGAGTGATTTAGTCATTCGACCGAGTGAAGACCCTACTCAGCCGAGTAGGGTACTGATCAGGGAAGATTCTGAAAACCCCTCTCTGTAATTTATTTTCCACTCGACCGAGTGACTTAGTCACTCGTCCGTGTAAATCAAACACTTTTAGCACTTAAAAAGCTCTGAGTGGCCTTGCCACTCGGCCGAATGATATTTGTCTACTCGCCCGAGTGGTAAGAGACACTCTCATGAGTCACTACTTTTAGGAAAAAATTTCGAAAATTTTTGAACTGAGCCACTCGGCCAAGTATACGTGTCACTCGGCCGAGTGACTAACCCTATATATTCGAAATCGCGCGGCACATGTCCCAAAATTCCCAAAAATTTCCCAAATTTCGCTTTCACAGCCCGAGCTTCTCCCCCATCGCCCGAATCACATCTTCCTTCGCCCAAACCGTACGGACCCCGTGCACGATCGCTCACTACCCGCCGCCAACCACACCCCCTCGGTCGCCGCCGGTACCGCTCGTCTCTGCCGCCGATCATCCCCATTTCACCCGATTATTCCCTTTTTCTCCATTTCTCCACTTCGTAAGCCCTATTCCGCCCCCAAATCCAAATTAATCCCTATATATATCTATTACTCTTGATCTTACCCCATACATATTGATATTCATTGCTAATTTGTCAATTTGTGTTTCAGGTTAGCTTGGGGGAGATTCAGGAGCAGATTTGGAGCATCTCGGAGGAGGCGATTCTCCGCATGCATCCATCCTTGCACTCGCGTCGTGTTTGGGTACACTTGTTCCACTTATACAGCACTCTGCATTTGGGTAGGCGCGTTGCACGGCTCACATGCCACCACGCACTAGAGCACGTTCGCAGGCGCCTGCCTCGAAGCGAAAGAGGACCAGCGAGCCTGGCTCCTCTTCTGCTAGAGCAGACTCCCCGCCACCTAGCCCGCCACCACCCACAGTTCCGCCTGCTACCACAACTATTCCACCTCCACAAGCACATCCCGCCCCCGCTTTCGACACGATGGGGATTACGTTCAGAGATGACGCGCACCGCGCTAGATTTGAGCGTATCTCCCATCGTTCGATCGTACCCTCTAGGTTTGTGCACCTTGCTGATTTCGAGTGCCTAGGGGTACTTGAGGGCCTACTCCAGTTGTATGACAACGTGGGGGTGGCGTGACTTTTTGTCAGTGTCGATGGACACTTACATCCGTCCGACACTAGAGGTTCTGAGTTCTATTTCTAGGACTCCGGGGGGTTGCTCTTTCCGACTGATGTATCGTGAGTGTGAGATCACTCTCGACATGCTCTGAGCCTACTTTTAATGGCCCCAGTCCGGACCCAGACCGAGCCTGTAGTCCCATGCACATCCCACACCGTCATTTGACACTCACGCCTTCTGGACACGTATCACTGGATCGCCACTCGCCTTTGACCCTAGCCGAGCCAAGGCCTCAGCTATCCTCCACCCATGCCTTTGCATAGCACAGCGCCTTATGGCGACCACTTTCATAGCAAGGTTTGAGCCGGGGACGATGTCGACACCGGAGCTTTACATGCTCTACGCGATGACTCGAGCGAGGGCCTTCGAGAGAGGTGGAGATGTCTTACTCCACACCATTCAGATTGACATAGCTAGTTAGTATTTAGACCGCATCGTTATCTCTATCGGCTCTAGGATGCCTATCTGTTGCGACGGTCTGATTGCGGAGTGGACCTTCCAGCTGGCTTGCTACGACCCTCGGGCCCCACTTCCCTTTCCATTGACGTTATGGCCCGCATAAGGATGCTGTGTCCTTATGGTCTACACCACTGGGTATGGCTGCACAATCCTTTTGGCACGGATTACATGGTTCTTCTGAGCCCCGCTCGGACTCATATTGGACCCGCAGGAGGGGAGTGGACTCCAGCGATGGTCGTCCTTATCCCAGCTGCGTACGTGGTAGAGCCTTAGGGCGCTCAGCAGGAGCCC
This sequence comes from Scilla litardierei, assembly GCA_030789695.1. NCBI lineage: Eukaryota > Viridiplantae > Streptophyta > Magnoliopsida > Asparagales > Asparagaceae > Scilla > Scilla litardierei. The sequence continues at coordinate 157,026 of JAULAV010008462.1, forward strand.
GTCCTTCCACCTCTGGACCCGGAGATCCCTCAGCCTGCACCTGATTTGTCTGCACCTCTCGACACCTCTGTCCACACTTCTGTCAGTGCTGAGAGTACACTTGCTGAGTACACCACCACCACCACCTCTGTGCCGATGACCATCGATCCCGTTTCTGCTGTGAGTCCTGAGCGCCCCACCACCATTCTTGAGAACGACGAGCCCTCTTTCGCTTCCGCAGTGGAGACCCTGTCCACTTTCTTATTCTCGACCCCTGGAGAGTCATTTTCTGCACATTTCATGGCCTCCCTAGTCGTCGACCCTTCCGTCTCCACTGCAGCTGTCTTCACCGAGAGTGTCGTGACGTATGTCCCCATTTCTGTGTCACCGACCTCTCTGACCTCCTCGCCCGCTATCACCATTTCAGTCTCTGCTGCTGCTCCCTCTTCCTTAACCATTCATGCGTCTCATCCTCCCACAGAGGCTGAGCGTATCTTAGTGTGCACAGCCCCACAGCCTCGCCCTGTCGTTGCACCAGTTGTTTACGGTAGCCGTGCGAGGCAGCCCCGTTCCCCACCTGTTTGACCCTCTGCTCCACCTAGTTCAGCACTTGCGTGCTCTAGAGGGGGCAGTCAGTGGGCTCAGAGAAGATTTCCAGGCCCTCTTCGCTACCGTTAGTGCTGTACAGTCCCGCGTCTCTTTAGTCCCTGGTATTCAGGCTAGCCTGAAACAGATTCTTGCGCGACTATCACAGCCACCACCTTCCACCACACGTACCCCTACCCAGCAGCCTCCGCCACCACCACCTCCACCACAGGATGGTGCTGGTGCTCCACCACCCATTTAGGCACACACTAGATGCCTCTCATACTTTTGCTGCTGCTGTGCTAGATATCATTCTGCCTGGTGATTTTGCACCCTTCCTCCACACATATTTTGGTCACCTTTTGCTCATATTTGTCTATATCATTTTGGGAGAGAGGATGTATTTTTGGGGACCGTTATATTGCATGATCTTGATCTTTGCATGCATCATTTGCTAATCCATCTCATTTTCTTTTCTTTCATACTTTATCATGCATGCGTCCTCACCCACCCTAACCTTATCATATTTCTCTGTGTGCCACACCTAGCACATTGAGGACACTGTGCAGTTTAGCTTGGGGGAGTGAGTGTCATACGCACTTTTCATTTTCTTTATTTTTATTTTCATTTTTCCACCTTTCTTTGTTTTGCACTTATTCCCACCCACTTTTTCATGTTTTTTCTCATGCATCACGCTTTCTTACTTTTTGTGTGTGCTGCATATGTATAGTAGATCTTATTTTTCTTTTATCCTTATTTCATTTATCCTTCCGCTAGAGATGAATTTTTTGTGATGATGATGACGTGGAATTAGGTTACCTCTATATGCATATTATCTTGTCATGCCATCGTTTTTATTTCAGTATCATATGCCATGCTTGCTATGCATTCGAGATAGTAACCCGCATCTTCATTATATGAATGTGAATGAAATTCTACTATTAGCTGAGTTTGATGATTTATATTGTATAATTTTCATAGAAAACACACCAAGCTTCACGCATTGATCGCCTATATTTGGAGTACTGCTATGTTGTCTGATATCGCTTCTTTTTGCATGAAAATTGTACGCTTCACCTTCAGGTTGATTGAATGTATGCTATGTTGATATAACTAGATTAGTTTACTTTCTGAGTTCAAACTAAGTAGATTACATTACTCTGCTGAGAGTTGTCGTGCACATTCTAAAAGGAGTGAACTGAGCGTTACATACTTTTCTTTCTCCACATATCTTGGACATCATTTTTATACTTAAATCATTGGTGAATCTCCCTTTAGCGAATCTTATATTGGCATCTCCCCCGCTGTAAAGTCCATGCTCAATTACCCCAAAATCAAAAAGAAAAAAAATTTATACATGTATATCTCTCTATCTTTTGATTTGAGATCCTTATTGCATATATATCTTAAAAAAAGAAGAAAAAAAGAGAAGAGAAAAGAAGTTTATACATGATCCCATTTCATTCTATCTTTCTTTCCTCTTTGATTTTTCATTTTTTGGAGCTTCAAAAATGAGGAAAAGTCTTATTGTTTTATTTGATGCCACCACGCTTATAGATAAGCTTGGGGGAGAGGATCCAATGATGTGTGAGAGAGCGACTACTTGTCTGTGCATGACAACCTAAGCTAGGTAATTTTCTATACTCGGGGAGATTTCTAGAAGTATAACGAAATCCAGGAATTGGGATTTGGCATGCGTTTCATGAAAACCACTCCTTTCTATTCTTATTGCTTCATATTATGTGATACCTCTTATACTCACTACTACAAAATGGACCTTTAATAGCACACCTTTAACAGCGCTGTTAATTAGAGGCACATATAATAGACATCGCTTCTTTCTGTAAGCACTGTTAAAAGTCGTATACTAGACAACGCTTCTTTCTGCAAGCGCTGTTAAAGGTCGGATAATAGACATCACTTCTTTCTGCAAGCGCTGTGTATTAGAGACACTGATAATAGACATCGCTTCTTTCTGCAAGTGCTATTAAAGGTCAGATGATAGACATCGCTTCTTTTTACAAGCGCTATTAAAGGTCATATGATAGACATCGCTTATTTCTAGAAGCGCAGTTAAAGGCTAGAAGATAGACAGCGCTTCTCCCTAGAAGCGCTGTTAAAGATCAGGAAAAGTTTCGCGAAAAATTTCGCTATCGCGGGCTTTCTAGGTGTTTTAATCTTTTTCGTTCCCCCGTATACATCATTCTCCTTCTCACCTCCTTCTCCCTCTGGCTCTTCGGCTTCCCCATCTCTGCCCCCTTCGCCTATTCTCCCTTAAACCGTCAGCCCTCCCCCAATTATCCACCGCTGCCACTGATTTCTTCCTCCTCTTCGGCGATGAATCAGATGACGAAGAAGAGGACGAGCTCTCAGGCTCCGATGACTCACGCTTCACCGCGACCCGGCTTCCTCCGCCGCGATCCGAAGTGGGAAATTGAGCAGCGCGCGTGACCCGCGGATGCGTTACATCGCCCGATCGTACGCCATGGGATCTGCTGCCATCGGACTCCGATTGAAGACCCACGTCGTGCTCGCCTCCGTTAACAAGGCGTCGTCTGATCTATCGTCGCACCATAAGAAGATATTCAAGGTCGACGACCACATCGGTGTAGTCATCGCCGGACTCACCGCCGACGGCCGCGTGCTTTGACGTAGATATCCACACACAAAGATGTTGAAAAAAGAACCCCTTTAGATTTACTGGATTTCACAATGGTATGCTTTGACTTAAACTCCTGAAATTATTATGTCATATTAAAATTGCATTTCTTTGTTTATCGATGAGCATTACTATTGGCATCAGGTTTCAAATTCTGTTGCATATGAAATTTATCAAACTGCAAAAATGATCATTTTGTTATTTATTCTACACGAGGTTGACGTGTTCGATGAAATACTTTAAAGAAGTTAGACATGGATGGGTCAATTGACTTGATGCCAAACTCAACTACTACATGAAATGTGCTGGTCCTTGGTCATTGTTGGCTCATACAATTGAATTTTTTGATGTTGTAAATATACATGCTACAATTAACAGCGTGATGATGCCTTCGAAATTGTAATACTTGCATATAAATGATAATTTTCTAGTTTATACGAGCCTAAGATAATTCCGTGTATGTTACAATGTTACGGCTTAACTGAAACAAGTGGACCTATTACTCTCTGCGACGGGGTTAAAAGTAAGTATCATCTCTCTATTGGAAGGTTAATCCCCTTGATGGAAGCCAAAATTGTCGACGTTCGCACTGGAATGGTGAGTGAAAGTAGCAGTTTGCTTAGACTAATGGTCTAAAAGCTCTTAAGCCCAACACAAATGGTTTTGTGTGGCTTTTAAAATGTTTCACTCATGTTCCAATGTTTGATTCTCAATTTGAATGTCCCAAACCATAGCTCTGTGCAATTTACTTATTTCACTGGTCCATCTTAGCATATGGTGCATGAGTAACTAAAAAGTGCGAACACATCTAGTATGCCGCAATGTCATGTCTGAGCCACGCATCCCATGTATTTTTAAGAACCTGGTGCGTTCCGGCAAATAGTGTCGTGTTGGCATAGCTGTGTCCATGCAAGAGTAATAAAACATGAACCGTATGCCGTTTTGATATTAGGCAGTCTAAATGGTGTTAGATTATCCTGAATGTTGTAGATCTCGTGTTTGTTGTTCATAGCATTGAATTTGAGTTGGAGGTTTGTATTCATAAACAACTTGTTATGGCACACCTGCAGATTGTATTCATAAACTAAGGGGCATTATCAAAACTGGATGTTTACTTGTTTTCACATGATATGCCATATCTCCTTTTCAGATACCTCCATATCTCCTAGACCGACTAATAAAGGATAAGGTGCACTTAGACATCATGAAGCTAGAATTTTGGGGGCGATTTTGGGGGATCTCTGTTAGTATCAAAGAATGTGGGTGTTTTGTTATAGGTATCCCATAGAACATAATATCCAAGTGGAATTTACCCTTAAAAAATTAGTGTCACAATATGTGGATTTTTAAGAACCAACATATTATGCATAACTGGAGTATCAACAATTCAAACTCTGCACATATGATTACTGGAAATCCACTCAGAAGAAATGCACCTTTGTCTTCTGTTGCCCAATATGCTTGATATTATTATCAAAGCAACGGGATACGTTGCATTTGATGCTTATGCCACGTCCACCCGTTAACAGTAAAAGAAATGCACGCTGTTCTTTACTGTGATCTTTTGATGTGACACACCATTGTGGATATTTTGTAAGGAAGAACACTGCATGACTCTGGTGGTGTGGTGGTGGCTGGGACGATTGTGTTTCCCTCCACAGATTCTGGTTGTCCCCTCTGAATGCCACACAATACAGAATGCTGGGGGCGGAGTTTGCTTTGTGGGTGGAATGTGTGCTTCTTTTAGAGGTGGTATCCATTTTCAGGACCCCGTGTTCTGCATGCCAGTGTGATATACATTGAATGGTTGTGGGAATAAAAACAACGATTGATCCATGTAATGCGTTGATAGCTATAAATGGTTACTTTTGATCTGCCAAAGGCACCCATTATCAAGGATGGTGGCAGACCACCTTGTGCTCCTTATCCATTTTGGGTGGTGGGCCTTTGATCCTGCCCCATTGACTTGCATGCTATCCCCCGCTCCCCCTTCCCCCCGTCTTATCGTCAACGATCTTCTGACCCCCCCTTTTTCTTGACCATGTTGGAAACGCTTGGCTGCTGTGGTCCTGCATATGATAGAATTCGAGTTTTTACATTTTCTTTCTGCATGTTGCCACGGATTGGCTCCGCCGAGGAAGCTTGATAGATAGCCTTAGCTTCTTCTGACAGATTATACAATGCAGGTATGGTAATGAATTTGTGCAGATGGCAACCTTCAGGAGAGTCTAAGATTAAGTTTCTCTCTTTTTAAACGATGAAGTTCATCACCATTTAGCCTACCTGCGTCCGTTCATATGCAAGCCTGATGATTACGTTATACTGAATGTTGTATTCAAATCCATGTGTAGTTTTTCGATTATTATTAGACATTTTTCTTTCTTGCCATGGCTCGAGTTATTTATTGGAATCTTTCTTTTGTTCCAAGTGCATTGCATACTGTCCGAAAGTGTTATTTTGTTCCCAGGACATTTGTAGTCTTACATAAACATTGAGAATGCTTGGAATGTTGAGATATTGCACGTCCGTGGCCCTCCAGTTATGCAAGGTACTTATTCTACATATCTATTCACATACATAACATACATGATCTACTGTTGATGTTGGCTACGAAGATTTTGAACTAGAAATCTTCCATCTGAATAACATGGTCGTCTATGGTGCTATAGGATCTGTTTTTTGTACATGTTACTGGGATAGTATGTTGACATAATTGAATTTCGTTTATGATGTTCTAATTTTCCTTCTGATGAATGTGCTACTTCATGTACATGCAATTATCATACAACACCATTATTTTTTTTGTTGTTTTGCAATTTCTTTTCCAATTTTTGATTGAAAGACATCGGAAAATTTAACTTGGGACTTCACACAACCCATCCCAACCGCTTACTACCTGAGGCAGGCCTTTGGGCATGTATAACCACCAGTAGATCTTGAAGAATATATGAAAGATGGGAGAAGTGGTTACTGTCTTTGCATATACGTTTACACTATGTGCACTAGGCAAACAAGTTGTTACTCACATCCGATTGTGATGGAAATGTCTCGAGTTATCTTGCTCTGAATATCATATTGATATGGCTTATACAATATGTTCTTTTTCTTAATACCTTTCTCTGTGTCTGGATTTTCGAAGATCTAAAATTTTGATTTGCGATTCAAGGGGTTGATGTGCATTCACCGGATGAAAATTGTTCATCGTGTTCTGAAAAGTGCAAATTGCCTTGTAAATAAACACTGGACTGTCAAGATATGTGATTTCGGACTTTCACGTGTTATGACAGATGTTCCCATGAGCGATAACTCCTCTGTCGGCACCCCTGAGTGGATGGCTCCTGAATTAATCCGCAACGAGCCATTCACCGAGAAATGTGTATTTTAAGCCTGGGGGTTATAATGTGGGAGCTTTGCACTCTAAATAGACCATGGGAAGGTGTACCGCCAGTTCAAGTAACCCATGTTTCTATTGACATTGTACATGCATCTCTTTGTAGAAAGGAAGAAACCCGTCATGAGAGGATTCTATTACCTTTCTGTTCATATGTGGTATATGCAGTCGCCAATGAAGGAACACGGCTGTAGATCCCCGAAGGCCCTCTGGGCAAGCTGATCACATGTAATATTTTATGCCAGGTTTCTGTAATCCCAAGTAGTTCATGCTGAAGTTATTTCATCCTAACTCACATTCTCATTGTATTACCGCCTCAGATTGTTGGGCTGAACCTAACGAACGACCAAGCTGCCAAGAAATCCTCAATCGCTTGCTTGACTGTGAGTACACCATTTGCTGATTTTGCATTTAAATTCGTGCATGTACAGAAACTGTTGAGACATGAACCATTTAGCGGCTTGATTTGTAAATTTAGCTTCTATTCGAGAGCAAGAGACAATGTTTTTAAGTATCTGTAGTTTCCATAGCCATCAAAAAATGCGAACTTTCTCAAAACTACAATGTACAAGTGAAGTACTACCCAGTACCATTTTGTGTGATTCCGAAAAACATTACAAGTCAATGCAATCTTCAATCTGCATTTGAATAATGATGACCTCGCCCATCTTTTTTTCCCTCATAAATCATTTCCATCTGGTTATTTTTACATTTAATTATTTGTTATTATGCATTATTACTGTTATGCATGAATAGACAAGAGATTCTTTTGTAACTTCATCTATTTGATAATCTCTTATGTTATATTGTGCATTAATTTGACACTGAACAAACCCTGAGGATGAAAAAACTCAATTACATTATTTCTGAAAATCTCACATTCCAATGGATTTTTAGTTTACTTCTTCCCCCGCCAATTTTTTCCGTTAATGATGTAGCAACAGATGATGAACATCCGTACATATGTCATGTTTTGATATTCTAGAATTCGTTGGTTTTAATGGTTGATTCTCGCATCATCAATATTCTTGGTTTTCTATATCTTCTCACTTACGGGGGTTAACTGTATGTTTCGCAGATAGTAGGCGCAATCCAAAGCATACTTTATGCAACAGAAAACAGCCCTGCAGTGTTTGCAGAAGCACAAGCTATGATCGCACAGCAACAGAACCAGCTGCCCGCAATTCTTAGCCCCATCACAGAGGCGACAGAAGAGAAGCCGAAGCAAGAAACACAGCAGAAGAGGAAGGACATCAGCACCTACGAGGTTGACTTGGTGGCCAGCTCGAAATCGACCCCTAGGCAAAGGCTTTCGGACATATCGAATTTCCCAGACGACAGTCCTCTTCATGCGATTCACAAGGATTGAGACAGGTTTATGACGAGTGGGAGGTTATTCATGCGACCTACGATATGAGGCTGACCAACATGGAAATCAGCGGTTATCTGAGAAAGGACATGATTGAGGACGCTGAATCACTGTTTACAGAGACCAAGGGGAAGGAAGGGGTGCTGGACTTGAGGACGTGCGAGCTGTTCATGGGTTACCACTTGAGGAAGAGCGAGGCAAGCTTAGCTCTGAAATGGCTGGAGGTTGCAGCTCACATGGTTAAAGGAGGGGAATGGAAGTTGGATGCAGAGAGGGTAATCTTATTTCTGGAGCATTATGAGAAAGCGAAGGATGTGAGTGGCATGGAGAGGTTTTGTAAGATTCTGAAGAAGCTCAACAGCCTTGGCTCGAGTGCATACGAGTCCATGATCCACACTTATGTGACGGCCGGTAGAAGGGATCCTTCGCTTTGTCGGTGGGTAGAGGAGGAAAAGATTGAATTGAAGCATGAGACCTAGGAGTTGCTTGAGAAACTGTGTATGCGATGATTTCGGCTTTGAATAACGATTATGTTGTTTTGTTTTCCTTCTCAGTTTTATTTGTATTGCTAATGTGCGACTGTCTAATTGTCTAATTTATGTGATTGTTGAATAAAAGCAATTTAATTTGATTGTTTCTTGTAATGATTGTTTCTTCTATTTTAATGTTATTGGTGGTTTATTTAAGCATTTTGAACATTAAATGGATCTATTTAAATATAAAACGTAGTGAGAAACAATAAAATGAATTGAAACAAGCGCTGTTTATCTGGGACCTTTAACAGCACTTGTTTAGTACAAGCGCTGTCTATGGTGGACCTTTAACAACGCTTGTACTAAATAAGCGCTGTCTAAGGTCCCAATAGACAGCGCTTGTTTAGTACAAGCGATGTGAAAGGTCCACCTTTAACAGCGCTTCTTTAGTACAAGCGCTGTTAAAGGTCCACCTTTAACAGCACTTGCACTAACAAGCGCTGTTAAAGGGGGACCTTTAACAGCGCTTGCACAAACAAGCGATGTTAAAGGCCCCCTTTAACAGCGCTTGTAAAGCGCTATTAAAACCAGCCCCCCTTTAGCAGCGGCGAGATAGACAGCGCTTGTAAAGCGCTATTAAAGACCTTATTTAAGCGCTGTTAAAGGTCCATTTTGTAGTAGTGACTCCAGATAGAAAGCGATCAATTAAAAAGTGTTCGATCTATGATTATGTATATTACTTTAGAAGCTTCAGACGATGCTAATTCTAGAATTATTTCATATTTCATGTTGTTTTGATATTCCTGGGTATCTATATTGAATACATATATATATATATATATATATGATCATGATATCGAGATAAAAGTCTTTGGCATGTTTTTATTCGTCGTGTGCTATTTGAGTAAGCAAGTCCACGTCATGAGAAAATGATCTAGCACATCTCTCTTCGTTTTCTTTTTTATCTTCTTTTTTTCCTTTTTCCTTATTTTTTTACCCGCCGGGTTCGCCTTTTACTCATCTTCCTTGAGGACGAGTAAGAGGTAAGCTTGGGGGAGTTTGATCGCTCCTTATTTTACACCTTTTTCTGCAAGTTTTCATGTCATTTCGATCGCCCATATTGTGTTTTCCACGATTATTCGACGATATCACGATGCTTTTCACTATTTCTTGTTTTTGTCGTATATCAGGAGATATGGAGCGATCTGGAGCAAAAATGAGATCAAGGGACTTTCACGCACACCGGAGCGTCACCCACAGCTTATTTGAGGAGTTAGCAGCGCTAGAGGATGAGCGGAAGAGGAAGAAATTCGATAGAATCGACAAGGAGGCGAGGAGAAGAAGAAAACATCCCAGAAGCAGCTCACTCAGCCGAACAGACAGTTCACTCGGTCGAGTAAAGGAGTGCGTTCAGCCGAGTGAAACGGATACAGACTGCTGATTTTCATAGTTCACTCGACCGAGCAAGAAAGTTCAATCGGTCGAATGGAGAATACCACTCGCCCGAGTGGTACATGGATTTTTCTTCCGAGAAGCGGCCAACTTACTGGAAATTTGGAGAAGACCCACTCGGCCGAGCAGGATTGCTCATTCGGCCGAGTGAAGAAGACCACTCGCCCGAGTCAGACAGAGCAACAGACCCTCAAATTTTCCAAATTCTCTGTTTTTATTGGGTCTGTCACTCGGCCGAGTGACATGTTTTACTCGGCCGAGTGGCGCCGTCTGACTGCTACACGAATTAGGTTTTTGGGCTGCGCCAGGGGCAATTCTGTCAGGAAATTCTGGAAAAATTTGACTTGTATTTAAACCTAGTTTTGTTCCTAGTTTTAGGAGGGACTTGAATAGTATTTTGACGACTATTCCTTTTGTAAATCTCAGCTGGAGATCATAGACGCGCAATTTGGTTTGGTCTTTCTCTTTAAAACTATTATTTCTATGAATAGTTCTCTCTTAGCCGTGAATTGTGCTATGATCTATTTCTTTATTTCTGAGATTTCCATGATGAATTGTGAGTAGTTTCGTCGTTCTAGGGCATGGGGATGAACCCTATGGATCCGATCTTTGAATTGTGATGAATGAGTTGAATTGTTGCTAGGATTGAAGTAAGGTTAAGTTGTGATTGATTTATTACGAGTGGCTAGGAATTTCCATCGGTTGGGATTTGCAAGAGATTGGATCCAAATTGATGGGAAGGCCCAGACTTTCGATTTAGGTTTATAATTGAGATTCTCTAGATTTGGTTTGCAAGAGATTGGGCCAAAGCTAGGATTTTTATTATAAATCTGTAACGGCCGCTTTCTGACCGTTCGTATTTTCTGTGTGCACGTGCTTTATCGTGCACATATTTTATTTAGCTATTTCTGAGCAACGGCATATTCGATGTGATATGCCGTTGCGATCGTTTTGGGGTGTAGAATTTTATAGTAATTTTTGGGAACGTCTTTTCACGGCTCGTTTTCTCGCAAAACGACTTTGAACGATAGGGGGGTTTTAGTCATTTGACTCAAAATGTCGTTTCCAATTTTACGTAAATTTTTAGTAGGCATTACGCACGATCAGGCTCCGTAGATCTGTGCATCTCGTCTCCACGATCACTCCGGTATTTTCGGATTATTTTTCTGACGCCTAGATTGAGAGATATCGCCCGGAATAACCTCGACCGTTGATTTGCCCAGTCAGATTCAAATTTCGAAATTTGTTAGCCAAATCTGGCTAAATCTATCTTTTAAAACCATTTTAAAATTTTCCTAAACCGTTTCTCTAACCTCCCCTAGAATTTCCCCTTTGGTGCACACTCCATCCCTATACCCTTCTCCTATTTTTACCCATATCATATGTCTATTTAGCAAACCCTTATTATTATATAATATTAATCCTTATCCCAAAACCCTAACTTTACCCTAACCCTAAAATCACAGCCGCCGGCCTATTTTTCCCTCAAACCCCCGATCACCCCGTCTCCCCCCCCGCTCTCTCTCTCTCCCTCCCTCACGGCGATCCGCCGCCCTCGCGGCCTCCCCTCAGCCCGCAACATCCGGCGATCATCGCCGTGCCCCCGCTTCTCCGTCCGCACGCCGCCACAGCAGCCCGCTCTGACCGCCGTGAACCCCGACGACCGCCGTGGTCGACTTCCGACGCCAACCCCCGTCCGATCTCCCACCCCGATCCGCTTTCCCCGGCGCCGCTCGCCTGCGATCCGATCCGCCACGGTCGCCGTTTTCCCCGCACAGCGCGCCACCGTCTTCCCCTCTCTCTGATCTCCCCCTCTACGACGAGGCCCCCATCTCCCGCCGCCCTCGCGGATCTCCCCGCCGGCGTAGCCTCGGTCCCGACCGCCGCTCGGTCATCCCGCGGCATCCCTCGTCCGTCCCGAGCACCGCCTTGCCACTGTTTGCGGTTGCCCCATCTCTCCTGAGACCCCCTCTCTCTCGAGCTCTCCGGCGAATGAAGCCAGTCGCCGCCCGCTTCCTCCCTGTTCTCTGGTGGCGTCGCCTCGCCTCCCCGCGGCCTCCTCCACACGCACCCCGCCATCCGCGTTCTCGGCCTCCGGCCCCCTCTCGGCACCGCTCGTCGCATCCCCTTACGAGCAGCCGCCGGTGCGGCTGACCCCGCGCGCGCACGGCCGCCCTTCACAGTGATCCGACCGCCGTGACCCTCCGCACGGTCCGCGGCCAAATCTCGCCGCCTCGCTTCACGGCCCCCCTTGCCGCCTTCAGCTGCGCATAACGCTCCCCACTGTGGATGTTGCCGCCTGTTTTTCAACGTTGCAAGCCACTGCACGAGACATCCCGCAACGACTACTAGGCCGATCGGCCCTTGGACTGGCATTCCAACGGGTTATTGTTGCCGTTACGCCCCGTAGCTCGCTGTTTTGCCGTCAGACTGACCGTGCTTGCTGCCCAGACATGTCTCACTACGCTACCCGTAGTCGAGACAACATAGACGTCGTAGGGCTCACGATCTTCCGGCATCGTGATCCGTTACCGTTACCGCTGCCTGAGACGTTTCGTTGCACTACCCGCAACCGAAGCGATCTCGATACCGTACCTGTTGCCGTGACATCTCGGCTACGCTACCCGCAGCCGTTACGATCCTGAGGCGATCCCGAGACGACCTTTACTGTGCTACCCGCAGTCGGGGACACGAGCACCGTCACCGTTTCCAGACCCGACGTCAGATTAGTGCGTGTTCCTCACACCAGGTTAGCCCCCTAACTCGTAGCGAAAACCCACACCGTAGCAAAACTGAACCCTAACTAAAATCGGACAACTGTAACTAAATTTATTTTCTACACCCTTAAAACGTTGCGAAACAGTAGATTCGACGACTGGACTTTTGAACTGTGCATATAGGGTAGACTCGTCGATTAGGTTGAACTTTCAACTTGACTCTGAACTATTAGGGTAGCCCTGTTTAACCTAGAAATGAACCCTAATAGGCTTGATGGAAATCGCGACCTGACATCGTCGTCGTGACCCCCTTTTCAGACGGACTACCGCGGACGCGAAGACTGGACAAGATGCCCCGGACAGACGACACACTCGCCATCCCAGGCAATTGTATCCCACTTGCACTTTTGGCCGTGCTTAGGCCTTAGTTTGTTAGAACTGATAACTGTGAACAAAGAGAACCGGACGTGAAATGATAGCGTCCGGGACGACCCTTGACGTCTCAGACTTGACGACGAAGTATGAGCCTGATAACAACAACTTTTGACATCATAGGGCTATCATGTGTGTGCGTGCGTGTGGACACCCTAGAATAACCCTTCCCGTCTTGTCATGTTTTGTCCCGTATTGCACAGCCTGCGGGCAATAGGACACTCACCAGTGAGTGGGTGATCCATTGTACTGATACACAGCCTACAGGGAATAGGGCACTCACCAGTGAGTGGGTGATCCCTTGTACTGATACACAGCCCAGAGGGCAATAAGGCACTCGCCAAGCTAGAGCGAGTGATCCCTTGTCGTGATACACAGCCCAGAGGGCAATAGGGCACTCTCCAAGCTAGAGCGAGTGATCACTTGTCGTGATTGTCTTGTCTTGCATACTTGGGGTTTGGGGTTGGGTAGAGCTTGCGCACGGCAAGAGGGTCTGATCCCCCTCGAACCGTAAGGCGTGAACCCTTTCGTAGACTTTACCTCTTTTTGTTACTCAGTTATAACCCCAGCATGCTAATCAACCAGTAAATCGTTGTCTAAAAGTTGATACACTTGCAGTAGAGTCTAACCCTTTTTGTAGACTTTACCTGACGTAAAGTTCCTTTCTTTTGGGTGCTGTACATCAGGTGTTCAGCCAGAGTTCGTGGACGAGGCAGACTCACTAGAGTACGAGGAGACGAGGACGTCGACCCAGAGTACGTGCCTGACGAGGACCAGACCTTGAGGTCTTGTTAGTCGTCACTTTTAGAGGTTACTGCTTTTAGTTGCTTTTAGATAGTTTGTTGCCATGCTTAGGCTTCTCTTTATACTTTGTACTCGCTGGATATTATATCACTAATTTAATGAATGACATTTCCTTTCTGTACTTCCTCTTGTTCCGAATTTTATTAATGCAAGAACCTGAAGGTTTTAAAATGGTACCCCTACAGACGCTTATTGGGTCCGAGCTTCTCAGCTCCGGCCAAAGCGGGCCTTGTCACGCTTCACCTCCGTATTTTTGGGAAGCGAGGCGTGACAGGTTTTAGTGGTGGCCCTTGCAGTTCATGCAAAAGTTTGGAACAATAAGAGTACCGCATTCATTTAATATCCATGTACATGTCTAAATTAGGTTTTCTCCGTCTTAGATGGTAGGAAGACTTAGGTAGACGTCCCAGTTTGATAGTTAGACGTCTTGGTTAAGATTTAGCCGTACCCATCTTAGGATACCTTAGTAGCCTCTCCCTCCCTAGCTCTAACCAAATTAGATTTCTATAGTCCTTTTAGTCTTTCGCTCGGGTCCGTCGACTTCGGACCCAGCAGAACGTAACCTTGATTCTCTTAGGAACTTTTCCCCTTAGATCCTGATTATAGTTTAGCTCATTAGGAAGTCTTAGAGCTAAGTTATCCTGATCTTTAAACGACTCGATGATTAGAACCTTTGACCTCTAGCATCTTTCTGATCATTACACTTTTATGTTATCAACCATAGAGTTCCACCGTAGCTCTTCACGATTCGTATCCTACACATATTCTTCAAGCGATCATTTTCCTGTCTCCCGATTCACGTGATCGTTTCCTGACGATTATCGTCGATCCTTCGAATCCCTTCCTTGACCAATTCTGCTTCCTCTAAAAGTATTTTCGAAATTTATTATTAAGTTTTTCGCTCTGCTTAATTTCTTTGAAAACCCGTATATTATATATTTCAAAATTTCTTGTTTTTTTGGTTGAGTTAAAATTCTTTCACTAATCTTGAAACCTCCCTGGTCGTAAAAAAATTTTACTATCTCGTACCTATTTTCAAATCGGCATCTTTCGTGTTTCAGTTTTAAACCTTGTTATCAATTCTATAATCCAATATATATATATATATATATATATATATATATATATATATATATATATATATATATTACTTTTCTAAACTACAAAATTTTATTGCTAATCACTTACCGCACGTACTTTTAGAATATTTTCTAAACCAAAGAGAACTTTAAATTTCTTCTCGTATATGTATAAACAGCCCTATGTTCATCGTGCTCATACTTCAAGAATCCTTGTTTAAACTTACTTACATTTGCAAAACAATCGCTATCTCATTCTACTTTTATTTCTTCATCTAAATTTTTTTTTCAAACCGTAAAATTTTTTTTAATCGTCTGCTTACTTTTCCCTACATATTTTTATAAGTATAAATGTATTTGATACCATATTTTACACGTAATTCTTCTTTCATCTATCTAATTATTTTTAATAAAATATATATATATATAATTTTGTTCCATCCAACCAACCATCTTCTTACCCCGCCTTATTTGAACTCGTTCTTTCCGATTTATTTCGTTACACTTTTGGTTTCTGCTTCCTTTATTTGGTGTAGACATTAGTCCTTGTAGTTATCCATGCTATCTCCAGTATGGGAGTAGGCCCTTGGTAGGTGATGTTGTCGTGATGCATGAGTATAGGTAGAGTGTGTAGACCTGTATGAGTGTGTCACCTTTAGGATCCTGATAATTGCCTTTTGTGTCTTGAATGTGTACTCAGTGTTAACCATGATATGATTGAAGTTGTCTGAATGACGGTATTCATACGTATAAGAATATGGTCATAGCAGGCAATTTCCTTAGACGTTGTTTTTCCGCGATTATAGAATAATTTATCTTTGACTGCATGTGATTGTATCAAAACTTTGGTTTTCTTTTAAACCAAACCTTTAAAGTTTTTGAAATTAGCTCACAAGATCACAAATCAATTACACTTCCTCATCCATTACCACGACTCCACACGTTTTTCCAAATGTTTTAAAAAAAATGTGTCACTGGTTTTAAGTTTCCCTTTCTCTTCTCTCCCTCTCTCCATTTAGAAATGTTATGTTATGGTTGTTATAGTTTTGGGACTAGCTATTATTGTTGTAGGATTTTGTTTGCAGGTAGGCTCAGGGAGAGATGAGATTTGTTATAGCAATGATTAACCGATTTTAGAACAATAGGATATTGGAATAGATTTCTTTCGGATGAAAAGAATGGGCTGTCCAAGACTTATTTATAAAGCCGAAGGGTGGCGGACTCAATGGAGAATTCTGGTTGAATGAGATTATAAGCGAGGAGATGATAACTTATCAGACTTGAGGCTTAGATGGGTGGTAGGAGTAACTGCGGAGTATAGTATGAGTTAGGATGATCATGAGAATGAGTAAAACATTGTAAGCATCAAGACTTGGTTGTCGAGTTGACGTGAGAAGGCTTTGAGAATGATACGACGCGATGAGATAAATGGATGGTTAGGTAGTCGGACTTAAGATTGCTTGGGATTAGTTATAGTAGGTAGGTTGAGATGTGATATTGATAGTCCAAATTATTTGGTGGATAAATTTATAGGAAGATATGATAAGAGTGTATTGAAGACACGGCGATTGTTGATTTGTGAAGGTGTTGTAAGATTGACAAAGTTTCTGTCTTGGATTGGTGATCGACTAGAAAATCATTTTAGCGATTGATTAATATTGGGAAGAGATCGAGAGTTTAAAAGATTGTTTTTGAGCAATGATGTTTAGTGGAGTGGTATGGTATGAGATGATGATTATTATCCTTTTATGAGAACTTGGGCTTGGGAAGTTGAACTGTAGGGATGAGCCTATAGCTAAGTATTAGGATGTGAGTTTAGTCGTTGCATTGTCCAGTGAAGAGACGGGTTAGGATGGATTATTTGAGGAACATCGTTTAAAGTTACAAAATTAGCAATCTTTATGAGTAGATATGATAATTGCGGGTATAAGGTTACATAGATATTATTATTCTTAGTATAAGTGATTCCGAGGACGGAATCATTTCTAAGGTGGGTAGAATGTAACGGCCGCTTTCCGACCGTTCGTATTTTCTGCGTGCACGTGCTTTATCGTGCACGTATTTTATTTGGCTATTTCTGAGCTCCGGCATATGCGATGTGATATGCCGTTGCGATCGTTTTGGGGTGTAGAATTTTATAGTAATTTTTGGGAACGTCTTTTCACGGCTCGTTTTCTCGCAAAACGACTTGAACGATAGGGGCGTGTTAGTCATTTGACTCAAAACGCCGTTTCCAAATTTACGGAAATTTTTAGTAGGCGTTACACACGATCAGGCTCCGTAGATCTGTGCGTCTCGTCTCCACGATCGCCCCTGTATTTTCGGATTATTTTTCTGACGCCCGGATTGAGAGATATCGCCCGGAATAACCTCGACCGTTGATTTGCCCAGTCAGATTCAAATTTCAAAATTTGTTAGCCAAATCTGGCTAAATCTATCTTTTAAAACCGTTTTAAAATTTTCCTAAACCGTTTCTCTAACCTCCCCTAGAATTTCCCCTTTGGTGCACACTCCATCCCTATACCCTTCTCCTATTTTACCCATATCATATGTCTATTTAGCAAACCCGTATTATTATATAATATTAATCCTTATCCCAAAACCCTAACTTTACCCTAACCCTAAAATCACAGCCGCCGGCCTATTTTTCCCCCAAACCCCCGATCACCCCGTCTCTCTCTCTCTCTCTCTCTCTCTCTCTCTCTCTCTCTCCCCCCCCTCATGGCGATCTGCCGCCCTCGCGGCCTCCCCTCAGCCCGCACCCTCCGGCGATCGTCGTCGTGCCCCCGCTTCTCCGTCCGCACACCGCCACAGCAGCCCGCTCCGACCGTCGCGAACCCTGACGACCGCCGTGGTCGACTTCCGATGCCGACCCCCGTCTGATCTCCCACCGCGATCCGCTTTCCCCGGCGCCGCTCGCCTGCGATCCGATCCGCCACGGCTGTCGTTTTCCCTGCACAGAGCACCGCCATCTTCCCCTCTCTCCGATCTCCCCCTCCACGGCGAGGCCCCCCATATCTCGCCGCCCTCGCAGATCTCCCCGCCGGTGTAGCCTCGGTCCCGACCGCCGCTCGGTCATCCCGCGGCATCCCTCGTCCGTCCCGAGCGCCGCCTTGCAACCGTTCGCGGCTGTCCCATCTCGCCTGATACCCCCTCTCTCTCGAGCTCTCTGACGAACGAAGCCAGTCGCTGCCCGCTTCCTCCCCGTTCTCCGATGGCATCGCCTCGCCTCCCCGCGGCCTCCTCCACACGCACCCCGCCATCCGTGTTCTCGGCCTCCGGCCCCCTCTCGGCATCGCTCGCCGCATCCCCTTGCGAGCAGCCGCCGGTACGGCTGACCCCGCGCGTGCACGGCTGCCCTTCACAGCGATCCGACCGCCGTGACCATCCGCACGGTCCACGGCCAAATCTCGCCGCCTCGCTTCACGGCCCCCCTTGCGGCCTTCAGCCGCGCACAACGCTCCCAGATGTTGCTGCTGTCGCATGTTTCCCGACGCCGCAAGCCGCTGCACGAGACATCCCGCAACGACTACTAGGCCGATCGGCCATTGGACTGGCATTCCAATGGGTTATTGTCACCGTTACGCCCCGTAGCTCGCTGTTTTGCCGTCAGACTGACTGTGCTCGCTGCCCGGACGTGTCTCACTACGCTACCCGTAGTCGAGACAACATAGACACCGCAGGGCTCACGATCTTCCGGCATCGTGATCCGTTACCGTTACCACTGCCTAAGACGTTTCGTTGCGCTACCCGCAATCGAAGCGATCTCGATACCGTACCTGTTGCCGTGACATCTCGGCTGCGCTACCCGCAGCCGTTACGATCCTGAGGCGATCCCGAGACGACCTTTACTGCGCTACCCGCAGTCGGGGACACGAGCACCGTCACCGTTTCCAGACCCGACGTAAGATTAGTGCGCGTTCCTCACACCAGGTTAGCCCCCCTAACTCGTAGCGAAAACCTACACCGTAGCAAAACTGAACCCTAACTAAAATCGGACAACTGTAACTAAATTTATTCTCTGCACCCTTAAAACGTTGCGAAACAGTAGATTCGATGACTGGACTTTTGAACCGTGCATATAGGGTAGACTCGTCGATTTGGCTGAACTTTCAACTTGACTCTGAACTATTAGGGTAGCCATGTTTAACCTAGAAATGAACCCTAATAGGCTTGATGGAAATCGCGACCTGACATCGTCGCCGTGACCCCTTTTCAGACGGACTACCGCAAACGCGACGACAGGACGAGACGCCCCGGACAGACGACACACTCGCCATCCCAGGCAAGTGTATCCCACTTGCACTTTTGGCCGTGCTTAGGCCTTAGTTTGTTAGAACTGATAACTGTGAACAAAGAGAACCGGACGTGAAATGATAGCGTCCGGGACGACCCTTGACGGCTCAGACTTGACGACGAAGTATGAGCCTGACAACAACAACTTTTGACATCATAGGGCTATCATGTGTGTGCGTGCGTATGGACACACTAGAATAACCCTTCCCGTATTGTCATGTCTTGTCCCGTCTTGCACAGCCTGCGGGCAATAGGGCACTCACCAGTGAGTGGGTGATCCCTTGTACTGATACACAGCCTGCGGGCAATAGGGCACTCACCAGTGAGTGGGTGATCCCTTATACTGATACACAGCCCAGAGGGCAATAGGGCACTCGCCAAGCTAGAACGAGTGATCCCTTGTCGTGATACACAGCTCAGAGGGCAATAGGGTACTTTCCAAGCTAGAGCGAGTGATCCCTTGTCGTGATTGTCTTGTCTTGCATACTTGGGGTTTGGGGTTGGGTTGAGCTTTCGCACGGAAAGAGGGTCTGATCCCCCTCGAACCGTAAGGCGTGAACCCTTTCGTGTCTCACTTGTCTTGTCTTGTCTTGTCCCGTCCCGTCCCTACTTGTCTTGACACCTGTAGGTTAGTCCTGTAGTTGGTAGCACACGCTACAACTACTACTTTCTACGCTTTACTTTCCTGCTGTGTTACCTCTTTTTGTTACTCAGTTATAACCCCAGCATGCTAATCAACCAGTAAATCGGTGTCTAAAAGTTGATACACTTGCAGTAGAGTCTAACCCTTTTTGTAGACTTTACCTGACATACAGTTCCTTTCTTTTGGGTGCTGTACGTCAGGTGTTCAGCCAGAGTTCGTGGACGAGGCAGACTTATTGGAGTACGAGGAGCCGAGGACGTCGACCCAGAGTACGTGCCTGACGAGGACCAGACCTTGAGGTCTTGTTAGTCGTCACTTTCAAAGGTTACTGCTTTTAGTTTCTTTTAGATAGTTTGTTTCCATGCTTAGGCTTCTCTTTAGACTTTGTACTCGCTGGATATTATATCACTAATTTAATGAATGCCATTTCCGTTCTGTACTTCCTATTCTTCCGAATTTTATTAATGCAAGAACATGAAGGTTTTAAAATGGTACCCCTACAGACGCTTATTGGGTCCGAGCTTCTTAGCTTCGGACTAAGCGGGCCTTGTCATGCTTCGCCTCCGTATTTTTGGGAAGCGGGGCGTGACAAAATCTATACTAATATTCGTTTGCAAGAGATTGGACGAATACGAACTATCATAACCTAGATTGTAGCTCAAGTTTGCACGAGAGTGGGCTCGAGGTGCGATTGGACGATGATGTCGATCTTCATGATTGTGGCTTAGGTTAGGATTTGCACGAGAGTGGGCCCCAATCTAGGTTGCTACAGATCGGTAATAGCGCGAGGGCGTGAGCTAGGTTCTACATTCAGTTGCGACTAGTTCACCTCAATTCAAGCTTTGCAACATTGAGATTCATGATCCACAAGGATAAGTGACGATCCGTAGTGGGGATTTCCTATCCCTAGACGCTTTTATTATATTGAATTCTATTTGCTATTTGAACGATTGTGATAAATTACTATCCAAACCATTCCATAATTCCATCGGTAGCTAGGCGATCAAAAATGAGTACTGTCAATTGTCCTCCCTGAGTTCGATACACGCTTGTCACTACGCCGTGCGCTTGCGGTAAGACTACAGTCATTTTCTGGGTGTATATCCGGGTGCAATCAAAAGGCAGGCCAGAGTTCCTCCCCAGCACATCATCCGTCCCCATAGCAATAAATATAAGGGAAAGAAGAAGCTCCAGTGGAAGAAAAAGAACACTGGACAGACATCTATTCCTAAAAATAATTGGGAGGACAAATGCCACAGATGTAGCATGAGTGGACATTGGTCCAGAAACTGTCGTACTCCATTACACATCCAAGATCTGTATCAGGCGAGCCTGAAGTCTCCTGTTGAAATAAATCTGGTGGACAACCATCCGACAACCAAGTTCACATTGGATGACTTAGAGAATGAAGACCACCTAGACTGATGACTTATTTATCTATTACGCATTTACTTTATCTGTTATCATTAGTTCATCTGTAGTATGTTTGATCTTTACTTTTTCAATAATAAATGTCTTCCTTTTATTAAAGTATTGATTTCATTATCTATAGATGAAGTGTGAGTGCCTAGTGGACAGTGCCTCGACGCACACAATCCTTTGAGAAAAAAGCTATTTTATTAGCGTAAATAATTATGATGGTCCTGTTATTACTATTTCAGGACTGTCTAACATAATTGAAGGATATGGTGAAGCAATGATTATGCTCCCAAATAACACACGACTAATAATAAAAGATGCACTTTTCTCTCCTAAATCAAATAGGAATTTATTAAGTTTCAAAGATATTCGTTTAAACGGATATCACTTAGAAACTATAGATATATATAAGGATTAATATCTGTATGTTACTCGTCAAAAAGACGGGTTAAAAACTGTCTTAGAACGATTTAAGGGACTCCCGTCGGGTCTCTATCATACTCATATTAAACCTATAGAAGATAATTTGACTGTGCACCAGAAGTGCCTTTCATCTCCAGAATTCAAACTCTGGCATAACAGACTTGGTCACCCTGGATCGGCAATGATGCACCGCATCATCACCCAATCTTTTGGGCATAATCTGAAGAACCTTAAGATTCTTCAGAAAGGTGATTTTCTATGTCTGCCTTGTTTCAAGGGAAAATTAATAACGAGACCATCCCTTTTGAAAGTGGGATTAGAGTCTCCTAGCTTCTTGGATAGAATCCATGGGGATATTTGCGGGCCTATTCACCCTGCAAGTGGCCCATTTTGGTATTTTATGGTACTTATAGAGCACCATCAAAATGGTCTTACGTGTGCCCATTGTCCACCCGCAACCTAGCTTTTTCAAAGCTTTTGGCACAAATTATTAAGTTGCGGGCTCATCTCCCCTATAACCATATCTAGAAACTACGTCTTGATAATGAGAGAGAATTCGCTTCTCAAGTCTTTCAAGACTATTGCCAGGCACATGGCATCGAAGTTGAACATCCAGTAGCACATGTTCACACCCAGAATGGGTTAGCAGAATCTCTGATAAAGAGACTACAATGGATTGCACGTACATTGCTAATGCAATCTAAGTTTCCTTTGGCTGCTTAGGGCCATGCCATATTGCATGCCGCATCGATTATCAGAATACGGCCCTCTGGTGGCCATATTTTATCATCGATGCAGCTAGCATATAGTGCACCTCCGAATATGTCTCATTTGAGAGTGTTTGGTTGTGTAGTTTACGTCCCCATTGCACCACCTCAAAGGACCAAAATGGGTCCACAGCGTCGTTTGGGTATCTATATTGGGTATGATTCACCCTCTATAATTAGATATCTTGAACCCCAGATGGGTGACGCATTTAAAGAACGTTTTGATGACTGTGAGTTTGATGAAAATATTTTTCCAAAACTAGGCACATAGTCTAAGAAGTCAGAAGCTTCTGAGACCATTTCTTGTGACACAAAGACTTTGTCTCATTATGATCTGCATACTAGTCAATGTGAAGATGAGATCCTGAATATCTGTCATCTTCAGAATACAGTACATTTACTACCGGATAATTTTACTGACAACCAAAAGATTATCAGATTACACGTCCCTGCTACCAATACACCAGCTAGGATTGACATCCTCAAAGATGGATGCAATCCACCGACAGCAGAATTGGCTTTACCTCAATTTAAAATCGGACAGCCACCAGGTTCGAAGGACAAAGTCCCTCGAAAAATAAAAAATCTGGAGAAATTAAGATGAACCATACACAGGATGCTGAGCTCAGACCAGCTACCTCTCCCCTCCTACATTCCCCTGAAGAGGAAACTATAGGAGAAACATCATTAAATTTTGTATGTACTGGGGATGTATTGGACAGAAAAAGCACTGTCGTTGACGACGACTTTGCATTCAATATTACCGTGCACGTCGCTGAATACGACGATGACATCGAACTATGATCTCTTGCTGAATGTAAACATAAAGATGATTGGCCAAAGTGGAACGAGGCAATAGGAGTAGAGCTGGACTCACTCTTGAAACACGAAGTTTTTGGACCAGTAGTCCAAACACCTAAAGGTGTAAAACCTGTGGGTTATAAGTGGGTTTTCATCAGAAAAGAAATGAAAATAACGAGATCATAAGCTACAAAGCATGGCTTGTAGCACAGGGATTTTCCAATGACCGAAGATCGATTATGAACAAACATATTCTCCTGTTATGGATGCGATCACGTTCCGATTTTTATTAAGCATATCATCTCTGGAAAGCCTAGAAATGCAGCTCATGGATGTTGTGACTGCATACCTATATGGAAATATAGATAAATAAATCTATATGAAACTCCCTGATGGATATAAATTACCTCCAGAGATTGCAGAGAGATCTCGGGACGTCTACTCTGTAAGGTTTCAAAGATCATTATATGGTCTTAAGCAATCAGATAAAATGTGGTATAACAGACTGAGTGATTTCCTTGCAAAGCAAGGTTTCACCAATAATGAAGTCTGCACATGTATCTTTATTAAAAGATTGGGAACAAGATTTGTTATAGTCGCCGCTTATGTGAACGATTTAAATCTCATTGGATCTCCTGCAGAGATCACTGAGATATCTGCAAGCCTAAAGAATACTTTTGAAATGAAAGACCTAGGCAAAACAAAGTATTGTCTTGGCTTATAGATCAAACACCTACGTGGTGGTATCCTGTTACACCAATCCACATATACAAGGAAATTACTGAAAAGTTTCCAAATGGATAAATGTCATCCTATAAGTACACCAATGGTCGTAAGATCCTTGGATGTACATAAGGACCCATTTCGTCCGCTGGAAGAGTGGGAGGAAATGTTAGGTCCTGAAGTACCTTACCGTAGTACCATTGGAGCACTTCTATATCTGGCTAACTGTACGCGTCCCGATATAGCGTTCTCAGTAAATCTTCTATCCAGATATAGTGCAACACCCACAAAGCGCCACTGGAATGGAGTTAAGCAGCTTCTAAGCTACCTCCAAGGGTCAATTGACATGGGATTATATTTCCCTAAAAGTGGATCTCCCACTTTAATTGGTTATGCAGATGCATGTTACAGGTCTGATCCTCGCATCGAGAAATCACAAACTGGTTTTGTGTTCACCTATGGTGGTTCAACCATCTCCTGGAAATCTGTGAAGCAAACCACTACAACTATCTCTTCCAACCATTCCGAGCTCCTCGCGATCCATGAAGCAAGCAAAGAATGTGTATGGCTTCGTTCAGTGATTCATCACATCTTAATAATGACTACCGGCCTGAATACTGGTGACCTTGAGCCAACCACGATATTTAAGGACAATGCAGCCTGCGTAGCTCAACTATAGACTGGTTCATCAAGGGCGACAAGACAAAGAACATATCTCCTAAATTCTTCTGGACGCACGACCTACAAAAGGAGAAGCAAGTTGAAATACAGCAGATTCAGTCTTGTAGTAATTTAGTTGATTTGTTCACTAAGGCTCTACCTAGATGTATTTTTGTAAAACTTGTAAAAGGAATTGGGATGAGACAGCTGAAAGACCTACAAGCCTGAAGCTTTTACGGATCAGGGGAGTAACCTGTGGGTTGTACTCTTTTTCCTTAAGACTGTTGGTTTTTCCTACTGGGTTTTCCACAGCTAAGGTTTTAACGAGGCAAACACGTTTACTCTGGATCCAAAAGTATCCACCCCATTAGCATCATGAATCCTGAAGTATTCATATGCTAGGTCCAAGGTAATGGATGGATAAGGGGGAGTGTTATGAGTGGGGGAAACTTATGGTCTCCCCCCTCATTTATCCACCATAACACCCCACTATATGGTAGTTGGGTGGACCTTTCATATACTAGAGCCAATTGGTCTAACATGATGATATAATATAATGGGACAATGGGCTATGGCCATGGTGATTGATCTCCAAACAGAGTTGATTTTTTTAATCTAAGATTAAACAATTCCTCTTTTGGCTTTTGTGTACATGGAAAAGCAATTATGTGAAGCCAAACTGTAATTAATTAGAGACATGAGGGTTTTTAGTGCCCTACAGGCTGACACACACAAGGGGAAAGGTTGAAAGTTCACACAAACCGAGGACTCACATCAAGAGGACAAAGATCAGTTTCTGTGTAGAAGTCCCCGAAGAATTCATAAATTGCGAAAAGGCCACTGCAAGTTCGAGAAGATCTATTTCACAACATAGATCTCTGATTGACGAATGGTTAAAACTATTGCAGAGCTGTCTATGAGCAGATCGACGTGGACACATCGACGCCACAAACCGAGCACTTCGAACCTTTTTATTAATATTTTGTGGTGTATTGCGATTTGTTCCTTGTATTTTTATTTTACATTATTTTTGTGGTGAGAGAGCTACATGGGTGTAGTACTGGTTTAAAATATTTTCTTGAAATTACAGTTTGGATTTGCTAGGTAAACATTTTGATTTAACATATTCTAAACTAACCTGTTGTATATGAATCTTAAGCAATGTAAAATATGTACATATTGTTGACGTACAATTCAGATTAATTGTCATCTATTTCTCACATATATCAAGAGTGACTGGACAATCTTACTGAGATCTACGGATACAATTCATACTGCTGTCTTCTCATGTCACGTCCTGCGTCCTATTGTACTTAGGAGCAAGAACGTGAGCGGGTCCGCAAGTGCTTAAAACAAAGAAGAAGTACTTTTTTCTTTTTTCTTTGTCTTAAGCATAATAAGCGTTTGTAGCAATCCAGGTCCTTGCATGCGAGGTCATCAGAAGCATCAAAAATATTTATTACAACTTATTCTATTGTTCAACCAACATACACAAATTAATTAAGGCTAAGCATGGCCGTACAATTTATTGCTGAATGCAAACACACTTGAAAACAATAATATGACTGAATAAATAAAACTATAGCAGCTCTCTAGTCTTCAGCATGGAGGACCTCAGTGTCCTCAGAACTCTGTTCAGCTGGTCCACCTCCAGGATAGGATCCTCAAAAGCGGGGTCCTCAATTACTCTGATCCTAAACCTAACATATATATCATAAATTCATTTGAAATATATGTCAGCGATAGCTCGACAAAATTTTTAAATTAATAAAAGTATAACTTGAAAAAGGAAAACAGAAGAGCGTCAGAACACATTTAAGGAAAACATTTACATAACATAAAAATATAAGCAGGCTTAAAATTAACGTATGATATGCATTTCAATGAGATCATGATGGTTTGCAAGTTGACTATTTTCAATTGTCTATGTTAGTGACGGGTCCATGTCCGAGTAAGTATAATGTTCTTGATGCACCGTATCATCGGGGGTTTAGAGTGACGCTTCTTGCCATCCCTAACCAGGAAAATGGCCAAGAAGCTTGACTCCATTAGTGTGGTATGGAGGTAGTCGCAAAATGCTCAAGCTACACCTACGAACTCAACTGCATGAACCAACCCCACCACAAAGTGTCTTGACTAGTCGTCGACTAGTTTTCGTTCCATTCGTATTCGATGGGTTCATAAATGCCCCGAGGGCTCAAAATCACAATTCATTTTGGGTAACCATCCAAAGATGGTATGGCACAAGTAAAAGTATGAGTATTTAACGATGGCATTATATGAGCATTTTACAATGGTAGAAACAATTTATACAGGTGGTTTTCCATAGCAACGAAACAAGTTATAATTACAAAAATCACTCAAACTTGTCAAAATGATTTTACTACGAGGGAATTATTTTCCAGGGATTTAAATACAAATTTTCTGGATTTTTAAACCATTATCTTCAATTTTATGGAATTTAAAAAGGCAATTATCAAATTTTCCACAATTTAAAATTACAACGACTATAACTTGCAAAATTGATATCTCACAATCTACAAGATGGATTTTTATGTTCTTGATGTCCAAGTTTTTCTCGTGATGAGTACTTTTAGGTCATGTACGTTTCAGAGAGTTTTTTACATGAGGATTGCTAAAAACAATTTATTTACACGTTTAACATTAAATATGCATAATTTTAAAAATTCATAGAAAATTGGGTACTTGCCTGATTGATGCGATTTTGGTGTCCACGCGTTCGTATGAAAGTCACGAATATTACTGTGTCATTAGATTTCCAATATTAAGCTATAAAATTTTTATCTAATTAAAATAATACTATATATATATATAGTTTAATGGCCATCATACGGCGTATGAGCTATCATCTCATATTCACCCGCGTGGCAGCATCTCGTGCGCAGCTGAAACTTCAGCTTGGATTGAATTTTTTGCAAATAAGCCCCTCTATCGAACGATGGGAATAACTTTATATCACATCTGTTAATTTTTAGGCCATCTGTTTAATTTTCAGTCTCCTCGCTCTCCCCGCCGTATTCTCTCTTTTCTCTCTCCCAACCCATTTTCTCACCCTCCCCTCCGGTGGCCACCGTCGTACCTGCTTCCCTGCCCTCCCCTCCGGCGGCCACCGCCGTCCCTTCTCCCCTTCCTCTCACGAACCCATTCGGTGGCTGGCAGTCCCTCTCACTTCGCCGACGGTCGGCATCGGACGCCCCTCTCACGAACCCCTTCGGTTGCCGGCGGTCCCGCTCCTCCGTAGGTCGGCATCGGATGCCCCTCTCACGCCGCTCTTGCGCCACCAATCATCGCTACTCGCCGGACTTCCAACCCTCTCACGGTCAGACTTCGACGAGCTCTAAAAGTTGATCACTTTGTAATGTCTGATAAATTGTATCATTTTCAGTTTAATAAAATCATTTTAGCCTTAAATTTGCTTGAATTTTTTTCATTTGTTTAGGATAATCTAGTGATGGATTCAAATGAGGCAAAATTTCCACAGTCGCATGTTGATGAAGGTTCAAGTCAAGTGTCTAAAGTATGCAACTTTCCAACTGCCTCTTCGCCCGAGTCTGGAATCCCATTTGAAGCTCCTCAGGTATGCACGAACTTTAAAATTTCATATCTTAGGACATGATATAAATCTCTAGAAATCCTCTATCATCTTCACTTTGAAACTTTGCATGCTGGAAGCAACATGAATGGCCTCATTATTATGTCGATGGCATCAGGACACTTGGTAGTATCTGGAGACCCCAATCAATGGGGGCAAAAAAAATATCTCAATCTTACGAAGAACCTAATCAATTGGAGCACTGGAATTCTATGCACATTACTATGGTATGCAAGATAATATTGATTCAGTATGTTCTTTTAAGACATTTTTGCTTGCACATAGTAAGCCTGGAAATGCTTATGGCATATGATCCAGCTAAACCCCATATCTATCACAATTACTCACTTTCTCTGAGGCTTTCCAGTCAAACAGTGAAGTATGGGGTTATACTACCACAATTACTCAATTTGTTAGATAAAAATTAGAATTGCAAAATATGTACATAGGTTTATACTAATTTCGTTTAATTTCTTGTAACAACCATTTTTTGTTTACACAAAATAATAATTTTTTATGCATATTGTTTTTGTAAAAATTCAAAACATTAATCTGTGGATGTGGTTTCACAGTTCAAAACTACTTGCGTATAAACTAACATGCATTTGAATTTTTTCATTCTTTTAGGATCATGTAGTGTCGTGCGATGTTAATGAGATGGAGTCTATACATGATGGGAGCGATGCCCAAGTGTCTACGGGTATAATTGGCCAACCACAACATGCTTTAGTAGATTTAGATGGAGAAACTTTTCTAAATGGAGAAGAGCCATATGAATGCAAAGAGTTTCTTACTGAAGAAGATGCATATCAATACTACAATGCTTATGCACGAAAGATGGGATTTGGAATTCGTAAAGAAGCGGCCAATAGGTCAAGAAAGAATCCGAATGTGACACTTTGTAGGACTTTTGTTTGTAACAAAGCGGGGTTCAAGAAAATGGATGACAAGAGACAACTTGCGAGAGGTGTTTCCTTTCGCCGTCCGAATACAAGGGTGGGATGTCTTGCCAAAATGAAGATCAAATTAACATCTTCAAATACTTGGATGGTTTCTAAGTTTGTATCGGAGCATCAAAATCATGAACTTTCAAGTCCAGATAAGGTGATGCATCATTACTCTCACAAGCAAATACATCGAACACAGATGTGTAGAGAATGGATTAGAAATTTGAGAGAAGAAGGAATGGGTCCTACAACCATTTCTAAGACACTTAATGTTCTGTATACAAGTGCGGATGGGAGAGCAAATGAAGATAGAATCACTGCACAACAATGCAACGATTATATCAGAACATTAAGGAAGAATAACATTGGCAATGAGTGTATATCTATCATTAGACATTTTCAAGACAAAAAGGACACGGATCCAGATTTTTACTTTGCCATGGAGGTGGATCATGTCGGCACTTTTAGAAGTGTCTTTTGGGCGGATGGCAGGTCAAGAGAAACTTACTTAAGTCTTGCGGATGTTGTAGTTTTTGACACAACTTATAAAACAAATTACTTAAGCTTGCCCTTTGCTCCATTTACTGGTGTGAATCATCATCGACAGTCCACTCTCTTCGGGTGTGCACTACTTGCAGATGAGCAGGAGGAGACATTTGTTTGGTTATTTACTCAGTGGCTTAAATGCATGCATGGAGTTGCACCTAAGGCTATAATCACTGATCAAGATGGACAAATGAAGAAGGCCATTGAGAAAGTATTTCCTACAACTCGACATCGTTTTTGCTTCTGGCATATTAGCAAGCATATTGCAGAACAAATTCCATCTATGAAGACCCAATATGGGGATGAAATTGCAACATATTTTCAATCTTGGTACCATTCTAGCACGATCATCAAATGTGAACAACGATGGGAAGAATTGAACAGGAAGTTTGACATAGATAAAGATGCAAATAGTTGGGTCACAAGGATGTATAACTTGTGATATCATTGGGTCGATGCATATTTAAAAGATGTCTTTTGGGCTGGAATGATAACAAGCCAAAGGAGTGAAAGTATTAATGCATTTTTTGATGGATTTGTTAATGCAAAAACAAAACTTGTTGAGTTTATAACTTAATATGAAAAGGCCATTTCCGCCCGACGCTCAACTGAATGCCATGAAGATTTCATGACTTTGAATTCCACACCGACGATGTACTATTCCCACCCAATTGAAGAGCAAGTTGGAAAGCTATATACTAGAACTATTTTGAAGATATTTCAAAAAGAATTTTTTGACGGGATCTCACTTTTTCGACAAGAAGTATTGAAGGATGGACCTAAGATGACATTTCTTGTTGGTCGGTTTTCTGAAGATAAAGAGCAATGGGAAGAAGTGACAATTGATTATTCTGGAGAGTTAAAAGTCATATGCACATGTGCAATGCTTGAAACTCATGGCATCTTTTGTCGCCATATTTTAAGTCTTTTATGGCATGATCAAGTTGCATCGATTCCGGAAAAGTACATTTTGCATCGGTGGAAAATTATTGCAAGGCATCGAAATATAGGATTTGTCAATGTCATGAATGCGAGGACAACTGAATATAACACACATCAATGTGGGATTGTCAGATTATGGGCACTTCGGGCCAAATTCAATGGTGCTCTTGAAATGGTATCGGAATCGGATGCTTTTCTTTCCAAGCTTGAGTCTTTACTTGAGGGATTCATTGTTGATGCAGAGAAAGAGGTTAGACCTAAGACGGTTCATCAACAAAATCCTCAAGTTCAAAGTCATGTTGGCAGTTCTACTCCCGTGATATTACATGATGGTGAAGAAATCACGATCAAGGATCCTGATGGCCCTGTTAGAACAAAGGGTCGTCCAAAGAGTGCCAGCAGACTAAGGTCAGGAATTGAATTAGCTCAAGAAAAAAATGATGTAAAGCGACGAAAATACGGAAATTGTCAACAACTCGGCCACTATCGAACCAATTGCCCTCAAAATTGTAAGTAGAGAAATATTCATATTTATTCTTTTCTCATTTGCAGTTATATATTAGTGCACAATCTTGTCATTTTAATAGATTGAATATATGATTTGTGGACGTAGAGACTTGTCAGTGCGATAGTGTTCTATTTGGCTCTTTATCTCTGTCCTTGCCACTCATGAAATGTATTAGCATTTGCGCTCGATGAATGACATGTTCCAACATATCACATGTCATAAGATATGAATATGGAAAAAGCGATATTCTGTGCATATTTGATGAATTGAATTCCGTTCAAAACTTACATGCTTTTGTTGTGAATCACAAGGGGTGCTTTGGGCTATTTGGCTACCCACAGAATCCCCAAAACAAAAGGCTCCATATATGCACACCATAACTTAAAAGCTTGATTATTCCTGATTTGATGGAAAGCACACCATAATCTACATGAATGGCCGAATATTAGAGTGATGATAATTCAGTTTAAGGCACACCATAACCAATTCCTGATTTGATGATAAGTCGTGTTTCATTTTTTCAAACTTTGTTTAAAATGATGTCTGTAAGGAGTTACAGTGATGATCATCGACTTCTAGAATTTCATTGACGTGATGAATTGCTTCAAGATTGCATGTGGTATACATATGTAGCAAGAGTGAAAGATTATGAATTGGAAAGCTCCATATCATCTAAATATGTGATTGTGAATATGGATACAGATTTGTAGTTCTGCAATGAATTTGCATTATGATTTGCAAGTTTCTTTGCATATATTATCCAGCTTGGGCTTCAATGTTAAGTATATCATTATTTAGATTGTGAACGGGAGAAAGTTTAGCAAACAATTTTGCTATGTTTGCACCATGCATCATTTTGCTAAAGAGGACATCAAGACAAAATAATGCATCAGTAGAGCATTGTTTTGCTTTTATTCAACTCTTTTGATTTCATTCTCTTCTATGAATACAAGTAATGACCAAAGATTTCAATTATCAACCACCACACGAAATGTAAGAAAACAAATTCAAGACAAAAAACAAGCAAGATGAGAAGGAAAAATATAGCATTGCATAGTGATTGAGGAAATGCAACAAAAAGTTTTCATCAGAACACTAAAATAAGTACAACACTTGGAGGAAAACTCTAATTTAAATTACATTGATCACAAGAAGGATGCCATGAACAAAAGAAACAAGGCATACATTTGGGCATACATTTGCTGCGGGCAGTTCTAAAGTAACAATGAACTATTCGTTAAAAAAGTAGAAATCTTCAGGAATTTACCATTTTGGCATTGAATTCAGATATTACTCTCTACTTTACAAGACAAAATAAAATGTGATATGGTTGGTGCTATAATATTACAAGACAAAATACGAAAAACCTATGAATTTATGCATGTCTGCACTGTTACCATAGCAATCTTCAGGAACTACACAAATGTTCACAATACAAATCTTCAGGAACTACCATGGCAATCTTTAGGAACTATAAAGCAAGCATATTTAGCACTATTATAGATCTTTTTTACTTCAAACCCTAAGAAATTAACTTCATGTTCACAATACAAGTAAAAATTCTAATTAAGTTTGAAGATTCAAACTAAATGATTTCAATAGAGCAGCAATCTTTCAAGTTAAGGTACTTCCAGGACTTTTGGCATGATATTTGTTTACATGTTATTTTATTTAAGTTCTTTCTTGTATGAATATAAACTTAATGTTTGCATGTATGCTAAAATAACATACATATAAAACCATTTCCTCATGTCTGCTATATGGATAACAAGATGGTATGATCTAATGATGCATCTGTTATGATTTGTTTCTTGTAGGATACTTGAAGGTGTAGTAGACAACAAGCACTTGCAGAATTCTTAACTGGTTACTCAGGCAAGTAGAAAGCCAAGTAAAAACTGATTGTATCTGGTTCTATTGATCAGTGGTGAAATCGCGAGCAGCACATGTGACACAAAACTTCTATGCATCAATATGTATAACTTCTAGCTCGAAGATTTGAGGGTTAGTCCTAATTCTATTTATTTTCATTTTTTGTAGGTGGGAGGATATGTTGTGGGATACACATGCTTAGTTTTTGCGACAGTTCGAGATGCATGGCACATGGTTCCCAGATACCAAACTAAAATGGCATTGCCAATTTTCCTTCATTACATGCGATGGGCCATTCTTAAGGTGAATGCATGGACTCCTGGGACTCGAAGTGCAAGAAGAAGCTCAGCTGCCGTCCATGGAATTTTTTGTCATTTTATTGTGTGGGTTTTGACTGTATATAAGATTGAAATCCTGAACCTCCCTATGGTTTTATGTGAAATTCTGAAACTTCTTATGGTTTTATGTGATTTTGAAGAGAATTTTGTTGAATGTGTTGTCTAAATTGTTAGCATCTACTTCATGTGATTTAATTTCTAATTGCAGTTTCTTGCAAATTAAACTTGCTGCATTTCTCACAGCAAAACAGTGAACATTCAAGAGTTCATGCATACACCCCTTAAAGGATCAGAATACTCACACTTATCTGCTTATTTAAAGCATCTTGACTGTCAAGAGTTCATGCATACACCCCTTAAAACAATGCTCCATTTCTGATCCTTCTGGTGCTGTCAAGCTCTTTATGTATGTATACCCAGCTAGCAAACTAAGAGCCAAATTTGCCATGTTTGCATTGCCAAATTGCCAATCTTCATTCACAAACTCTGTCAAGCCTTCATTCAGATTGCCAAATTTGCAAACAAGGCTCCATTTTCATTCAGATTGCTCATTCGGCATGCAAAATCCATTCCTGGATGTGGAAAGAACAAGCTCAAGCATGCAAAATCCATTTTCATTCGGCATGCAAAATCCATTTTCATTCGGCATGCAAAATCCATTTTCATTCGGCATGCAAGCTCAAGCATGCAAAATCCATTTTCATTCGGCATGCAAAATCCATTCCTGGATGTGGAAAGAACAAGCTCAAGCAAAAAAGTTATCATTGATTATCTCACAAAAATTACTATCATGTACAACATAGAATCAGTTTCACCAACAATTTCCCTGAAAAGTTTTAAAAGGGAAAATAAAAAATAATTCATTACAGAGAGCTTCAGCAACAAACTACTTGCATACGTTTTCATGTCATTAAATATCACAAGATGGAGATTTTTTGCATCTCCATACATGAATTCATCATCATAATCTCCATCTCCAAAATCATAGCCACCGATTTGCTTAAATATGAACTTCAACGCTCCCTCTCCGATATCATCCCTTACAAGCAAGTAGCCATCGCCAGCAAGAAGCTTGAACTGCTAAAAATTTCAGGTTCCACTTGAGCACTTCATTCTCCAGGAATTTGAGGTTGCTACACACAGCATCAAATTTCAGGTGGTCGCTTGTTGCCGGGTGGTCGCTTGAGATAGAGGGGGCGCGAGAGTTGGGAGGTTGAGAGAGAGGGTCGACGATTCAGGTTGTCGCTTGCTGCCGGCCTAAGGGGGTCGTGAGAGGGAGGGACGATAGTCGCTGTTGCAGGGTTTCGTGAGAGGGCATTGACGTAGGAGGGGAGGACGGGGACGACCGATGCCGAGGTGAGAGGGATGAACGCCAATCGCCGATGGTGGTGGCCACCGGAGGAGAGGACGGGGACGCCCGATGCCGAGGTGAGAGGGATGAACGCCAATCACCGATGGTGGTGGCCGCCGGAGGAGAGGACGGGGACGCCCGATGCCGAGGGAAGGCTGGGCGGAAAAGAGAGAAGACGGGGGGAGAACGAGGAGGAGGATGAATTAGGGGGGGTCGGTGAAGGGGAAACTTGAGGGGGCGGGGGCGCACGAAACCCTCAGGAGATGGGGGGAGATCATCTGAGGAAGATGAATTAACCCAGTGATTTAAGGTTAGGTTGTTTTTTTCGAGAGAGGGGCTCATTTGGAAAAGATCCATGCCAAAACTTTAATATCAGCTGCAGCAATCGGACGCGTGAGATGGAGCCACGCGGGTGAATATGAGATGATAGCTCATACAGCGTATGATACCCATTAAACTCATATATATATACGTATACTATTAACATATTAATACTGTTATATATAAAACTAAGTTACGCAAACTTACAGTTTGTGTATCCTCTTGTTTTCATTGTGTTTGCAGGTGGAAGCGGCGGACGGTGGTGGTTGGATAGGTGCCGGCGAGTTGGACGGTGACAAGGCAGCGGCATCGGAGGTGGTGGTCGATGATCCGAGTGACTGTACGACGGTGATGAACGGTGAGTACTCTACGGTAGCGTGGCTCGGGCTTGTCCTGGTGCAAGCAGGGACTGTGGTGGCGCTCGTTGACAGAGGGAAGGCGAGGTCGTCGAAGCTTGGGGGTGTCATGGAGTTGGTCGACGGTAAGCCATTAGGTTTTTGCGGATGCTGTTGCCATGAGTTGAAGGAGGGAGGAGACCAGAGGGTTCACTGGTGGGGTTGACGAAGAGAGGTTGGCATGGTGACGCTATTGACGGCGGGAGGAAGGTTGACGGGGCTGTTGGCCGGAGTTGTGGGTTGCTGTCGGAGAAGGTGGTGGTGTGGGGTTGTGACTACGGTGGAAGCTGGTTGCCGTGGCTTCGTTGCAAAGGTGGTGGTAGAGTAGGGTTGAGGTGCTGTCGTCGCAGGCAGGGGTTACTACGGTGGTGTTTGGGGTTTGAGGGGGAAGCGAGATCAGAGAGGAGTATGGGGTCTTGGGCTTAGGGTGTTGGCGGCATCGAAGGCTGAGAGTTTGGGGCTTGAGTGCGGGGTTATGGGTTGCTTTGGTGGTTTGGATGGAGGAGGAGCTGATCGGTGAAGCTGGCAGAGGCATCGGACGAGGGTGGTTGTAACGGCCACATTTTTGTACGTACTTCATTTAATGCATCGTATTGTGTGTATGGTAGCGCTTGGATTTATTATTATTATTATGCTTTCCTTAGCTCAGACTCAC
The DNA here is from genome assembly GCA_030789695.1 of Scilla litardierei. Classification (NCBI taxonomy): domain Eukaryota; kingdom Viridiplantae; phylum Streptophyta; class Magnoliopsida; order Asparagales; family Asparagaceae; genus Scilla; species Scilla litardierei. Next base: position 193,186 of record JAULAV010008462.1, read on the forward strand.
GGTCGGACCCCGTATTCATGATCCTCACGATGTCACGATCGACCTGGTATTTTCCATGTGATTTTTGGATGACATCATGTCGAAGGGCGAAATTGTAATAATCCGGTTATTTTCCTAACCATTTTAATTTTCTTAATTACTTGTAAATCCATTTAAAATCTAATATATTTTTCTCTTCTATATTAATACTTTAAAATTTAAATTCTAAAAGCTAAACCTTTTTAGCTAATCTTTTTACTTATCAAATCCAAACCTTCCTTTTTATTTTCTTAATCAGATTTTATCAAATAATATCCTAACCAACTTTTTCTCCCCAAAGTCATCCCATATGCATACGTTACGCCTGTCCCCAACAACCATGCATGCACTCAGTCGACCTCAACGAATCAGCGTCCCCTCTCCGTGCATGTATCTCGCACCACTCCCCTCTCCATGTGTGTATTCCGCAAACCCTACAACCAATGTCACACGATCTTCTCCTTTCCTCTTTATAAGAACCCACGAAGCCCTCCTACCCTTCAACACTCACCGCCCCCATCGAGCAGCCCGCCTCCGACCATGCGGCAACCCTTCGTCGAATACCCCAGCCAGCCTCTTGCGCCTCTACCCAACACCGAACGAACCCCATCTCATCTCTCAGATGCCTTCCTCCGACCCACCTTGGAGCAGCCGTGCTTCTTCTCTGCCTAGCACCGCCCTAATGTCCTTCCCTCCCACCGACTTCCCCTGACAGCCCCATACCACGCCGACTGCAACATACTCCATCGTGCTTCAAGCTCCCCGACCTTCTCTCCCTTCAAACCAAACACCCACAGGCCCCGCCTCCATTTTGACAGCAACCACATCTCCACCACTCCCCCACCGTCGTCCACATCTCCCTCCACCTCCAAAACTGCTTCCAGCCTCCACACCTATGACATTGAGCCCAACGTCTCCTCCCTACAACCACCCTTGCCTGCAGACCCCTCACCGTCCTCCTTTCCTTCGGCGTCCTCCACACCTCTCCGACATCACCCCACGCCCAGCACACGCCGCCAGTGCCCACGTCGGAACACCGCACAACACTTCTTCTCTGTACAAGCTCATGCTAGCGACTCCACCTAGATGCTGCTCGCCACGCATCCAAGCCACCGTGCCCTCCTGCGTTGCCACACGCCGTCCTCCCATTGAACTCAATGCTTCGACCACCATCTTGCCAAAGCCCTCAGGCCTCCCTCGAACGACCTCCTCCCTCTACCAATCCTGTAGCCCAGCGACACCAATGTCCTGTACCGCCTGAACCCGCCACCTCACTCGCCGCTCGTCGTCGTCACATTGCCACCTCCACCTGCTAGGACATCGAGCGTGTACACGTAAGTTGCATGTAGTTTAAATAAATGAATCAATATTTTAGTTGGGTTATTATACTAGTTTTAATATGATATTAGGTTTATAACATAAGTTAATATATAAACCATTAAGTTATAAAATAGCAGTACGGAATGTATTTGGATAAGCTTTTGTAATGTAAATGGGTATACCAGTTAGTTATATATACATGTTTTATATATAACAGTTATTTTGTATAATATTAGTAATACCATGTGTGAAGGATCATGTCGTTAGATAATCAATAATATACATAATGTTTAATTTAAATGAGATGTTAGTTAGTGTTTCTGCTATTTTTAGCAGAACACATTAATAGTGTGGAAGGTGCGTGGTCAACGCGGTCAAGGGGCCGATTTGGGTCCCTTGGGTGCGTCGAGCTCGTGCAGACGCGGCGCGAATCAGAGTTGCAGACGACGTGGAGCACGTCAGCTGGGCCGGGTCTGGATCCTCGGCCTCAAGGGGGCTGAGGGGAAGCCTCGGCCCGGTGTGAGATGCTCGGCCTCGGACGGTCGGACGACTAGGGGAAGCCTCGGCGCCTTGTCTTGATGTACGGCCGATGCGGAGCAGAGGGGAAGCCTCGGCTCGGATGGATGCGCTCGGCCTCGGTCGGTCGGACGACGAGGGGTAGCCTCGGTCGTCTCGCTTGGTGCGCGGCCGGCGTGGAGCGGAGGGGAAGCCTCGGCTCGTGGATCTGACGTCCTCCTGAGATGCAGTCAAAGGGGGGACGCGCGGGACCCCCGAGTTGTCGTGGCTGTCGCTTGAGACGGAGATGACCGGTGGGGTCGACCGACGGCGCGTTCGCTCGAGCGGAAAGGCACGGCTCCGTTCTTTGGCGGGCCGAGGGGTAGCCTCGGCGAGATGACAACCTCCGGGATCGGTTGAAGGCAGAGTCGCTCGCTGCGGGACACGCGGATCCTTGCGTCGGCTCGGCGAGGGGTAGCCTCGACAGAGCGACGTCCTCGTGGTGGAGGAGATGAACGAGTTCGGGGACGAGGGCGCTCGGCTCCGGTTGGAAGGACGCTAAGGGGTAGCCTAGGCGTCGCTGGATCTCCTGGACCTGAATAGACGAGAGAGCTCGTCAGGGGGGTCGGACCTTGGTTCCGACCAATTCCCCTCCGATGCCTAAGTCAGAACGGATCTGTGTAAAGGCTTGGTGGGAGCGAGTATGGCTCGCGGAGAGACCGATACCCGATCCCTGGGCCAAGTTATGGAGGAGAAATATTGAGGTGGAAGAAGGAGTAAGAGTGTTTGTCTGTGATACCATCGTTCTCGATCGCGAAGATCCGGCTCTTTCAAGTGACGCCCGCCTCTTCCTCATATAGACGAACCCTGCTCATAATGTGCCATGACGTGACATCATGGCCGCCATTCAGGGGGTCGTGCAAATGGGGAAGTGTTGACCCCCTCTAATTGCGCCCACTTGATGATGCCATGAAGGTGGAGTCATGGCCATGAGTGATTGCCATAATTGGCGGGCCATGAAGGCGGGGGAGTGATGGCCATTAAGTCTGGCCATGAAGTCGAGCCTTGATGGCTAGATGGCCATTTAAGTCGGACCATCATTGGCAAGTTATGGCCATGAAGATGGTTGCCATGTCTTACGAGCCATGATGGCTAAAATGATGGCCGTTAAGTTGGGCCATCATTTCATCCACTATGAAAGTGGGTAGTCTTTTTGGGCCTTCGTATTGGGGGGAGAAGTGCGCCCCGCCCGTAGGATCCTTGGGCCGGGGCCCCAAGGCCGTAGTAGACCCGGTCCGTTCAGGCCCAGTCAAAATAGCCCGATCAATTGCCCCCATCTTCTGAGCTCTACCATGGTTAAGGTGGAGGTCGGGAGATGTAGTATAAGAGGGAAGAATATGCTTCTTTTGTAAAATCGGTCCGGCTTGCTGAGCCGGCTAGTGACAATAAGTTGTTGTGATTTGTTCGGTGGCGAGATGAGTTGCCCCTCGGCTTACGGCCGACGAAGGAGATCCGCTTGGTGGCGAGGGGAGTTGCCCCTCGGCTTACGGCCGGCGAAGGAGATCCGCTCGGTGGCGAGGGGAGTTGCCCCTCAGCTTACGGCCGGCGAAGGAGATCCGCTCGATGGCGAGGGGAGTTGCCCCTCGGCTTACGGCCGGCGAAGGAGATCCGCTCGGTGGCGAGGGGAGTTGCCCCTCGGCTTACGGCCGGCGAAGGAGATCCGCTCGGTGGCGAGGGGAGTTGCCCCTCGGCTTACGGCCGGCGAAGGAGTGATCGGCATGCTGGGGGGCTGCCCCTAGACCTTTGACCGATCTGTTCGTTCGGTTGCGAAGGGAGTTGCCCCCCGACTTATGGCCGACGAAAAGGGTGAAGTCCTTGTGAAGCCTTTCGAAGACTCTATGGTGGCGCTCTGCCACTGCTTCGTCCAGCTCGGTGGATGCAGGAGTTGTTCGGCAAGCGGGGACCCGGCAGCATGGTCGGAGGAGCGATCTGGGTGCTTGAACTTGGACGGGGGTGCTTCGGCCAGATCGGCTTGGCCAGGATGAGGATGACTTTGAGACAAGGTGGCTCGGAGGCTTGGAAGGGTGGTCCGACTCGTCTGGCCGGACCGGTCGGCCTCCTCTGGGGTCGGTTAAACTGGTGTGGCCGGCCTCCTCCTGGGTCGATTGAACTGGTGTGGTCGGCCTCCTCCTGGACGGGTCGGCCTCGTCCGGGCACAGCTCCAGTTCCATTTCCGACTTCAGCTCCAGCTCCAGCTCCAGCTCCAGCTCCAGATTTTGTCTGGATCCTAGCTCCTGTCCGGGTCGGCCTTGGCTTGGACTGGTCGGCCTGGAACCCCTCTGGGGTCGGCCTCGGCCTGGACTGGTCAACTTCTTTCGGGCCATTCGCGATGGTGCCTGCGCTGCCGCAGGCCACAAGGTTGTTGCGTTGGTTCTTTGCGTCGCCACTGCAACTCTTGAGTGAGGTGCTTGGCAAATCGGACTGGGGTGATCTCGGCGGTTCAGACTAAGGCGAGCTCGGCAGATCAGACTGAGGCGAGCTTAGCAGATCCCAGACGGAGGCGAGCTCGACTGGGCGGCTCGGTGTGTTAGAGGTGTCGCTCGAGTCTGTCCGATTGCCTTGCTCGTCGTCGCCTCAGCCTGCTCCGATCGAAGCAAGGATGGTTCGATGACACATGTCAGATACTTGGTTGAGGATGAAGTACTTTATTTGGTGAAGGTCGACCCACTGCCTTCGCCCCTGCCTAGACAGGGTCAATCGAGCTTCGAATCAGCGAGGGAAGCCTCAATTGAGCCACAGATAAATCGATCGGGCCTCGGATGAGCTGGGCTTTCAGCGCGTCGGACGGTCGGGAGAGCTGGGCCCCGGGTCTGGATCAACCCATGGCGAGTTACATTGTGCAGTGGCTGCTTCGATCAACACCGTGTCGAGGCCGCTGCGCTCGATTCCAATGAGGTCGGATCGAGGCATGTCGGAAGGAAACCCTGTGGAAGTCGCCTTCTTCTAATTTTGGAGTTGGAGACAGGGTCGATGACGTGGATCTAGGGTCGGCGGTGCAGATCGGAAATGCCCCTCTCGTTCCGCTCGCTCTCCTCGGCCCATGCCTGGATCACGGATGCAATCTAGACGCGAGAGGCGGGACGGAGGATCGGGGAGGGGGAAGAGAGGAGCGGCTTCGCCGGAGGGGCCTCGACGTGGGATGCCTCGATCGGGATCTCAGAGAAGCCGATCGGTCGTCATCCTTCCAAAGGGATTGCGATCGTGTTCTGAGCTGATGCGATCCTTGACCATTCCTCGGTGGTGAGGCGGGAGGTCTGACAGGGCCCCGATGAGCGTCGAACTCCGACGGGTGGTTGACTTCGATCTCGACTCTAGGGAGTCAGTTCACCACCCTCCTCTGAGACATCATTGAGCCAGCCTCATCGGGGAGGTCGGTTGAGCTCGGGACACAAGGGAAAGCAAGAGGATGGTCAGAAGATGGATACGGTTAAGATGCAAGCCACTTTAGTTCTCCATCTTTAAGTGATGGGAATACCTGGGAGTGACGATCGCCACTTGGGAGATGTTCGCGATAATTTTGAAGTGAATTCACCACCCTCAGCACCCTCTTCCCCTCGCTCTGCTAGTACGGCTTCAAGGATGGCCACCCGGTCCCAATCAACACTCTCAATGAACAGAAGAAGCTAAAGATGTTGCACAGAGCGTCACATTCCTGATCGCGATGCCCGAGGCCCAATCAGCTTTAATCGACATTATGTTTGAGGAGATGGATCCGAATTCAGATTTTTCGATGGACGCATTCGGCGTCTCGTCGACGTTTTTCTTGACGTAGTCGATGCCGATGGCCTGCTTGATTCCCCTGATGAAGCCGGGGTCGCTCGTGTGGGCAACACCGCTTCAGGCATGGGTGCCAATCGGGACACGCTCGAGGATCTTGACGGCGCAGGCACCGGCTTCCCCGGCGATGCGAGCCTGATCAACGTTGCCGGCTTCTATAATGGCGTCGCTCCCCGGCGTTCGAGCAGGCCCAACCTTGGCGGAGAAGGCGGATGACTTCTCGGGCTCGGAGAGAGCAGCATAGTTGTCGCCCTGTAGATCCCGTCGCTGGCCAAGTCTGGAGTCGATAGAGGCTTCTGGGAGAAGCAGCTTCGACAGATCATTGCAAATCTCGAGTTGCTTTGGACTCCGGTGCCGATCGTAGGAGCTCTGCCTCCTTTCTCATGTCAACGGCGCTTGCGGGTGCTCAGGGCACATTAATCGTTGATCGTTGGGTCGGATCTGGGTCTCCAAGCTCCCAGGCACAGGGCTTTCCGCCGACCGATCATCTCAAAGCCGTTCACGAACGCCTCGGATGGGCGGGCTCGGACGTTTGGATGGCTCATGATCCCGGAGGTCGGAGCTTGGCTCGCCCGATATGGAGGCATTGGCATTGATGACCAAGCTTGCGGAGGAAGATCGCTGACATGCCGTGGATCCCGACGAGCGGCGATGGGCGAGGGAGCTGATCGAGCTTTGGGGCGAGGTTACTGTGGACGAAGTTGAAGGTGGACCTGGCGTGAGATCGTTGGTCGTTGGCCGTCGACATCAGCTGAGAGGTTAGTAGTCGGAACGGGGCGATGTCGTCGCCCAGGATCGACATGAGTTGCTGCATCAAATTCGGAAGAAGGATTTGGTCTCATCGACGGCAATAATGACAGCGTCGCCGGGGTCCGGCCACCATCCGAGCATGTTCGTTCGATGAGGCTTCCGATCGTCATCTCACCGATCAAAGGGCATCGTCGGGGACTCCTTCGAAGGGGAAGCCGCTGTCGGCAACGGTGGCGGGGCCCATCAGCCTGGCGAGCATGGTCACCAGAGGGACGAGGCCAGGGTTGTCGTCGTTCCGACGCCAGGGAAGACCATGGAGGCTGCCTCCGACGGGGCAGAAACTTATGGGTCCTGCCTCTGATCGTTGGGATCCGGTCGATCCGCTGGGCGACATCGCTCGCTGTGGCAAGGTCGGGAGTATGTCGATGCCGCCGAGCGGTTTTAGACGGTGACGACGATGGATCGTAGACCGCAAAGATCATTGGCTTCATGTGGCATGAGGCGAACATGGGGTTGGTGAAGTTAAGACTCATGAGAGAGGGTAGCTGATTATTGCCCTGAAAGCGTGGCGATCAATGGCATTTGTACGAACATGTTCCTCTTGCCTACTTCAAATGGCACCCAGAGATTAGATGGCTCTTTGGGAGTCGAAGAGTAGAATTTCGGAACTCAGATTTGTTGGGAGTAGGACCACACCTGCCACCCCCTCGGGGTTTAGCCTTTTAAGGCCTTTGATTAACGGAACGAGCCATTGCCGAAGTGGTTAACGTCGTGGATTTTGACTCGTTCCCACGGACGGCGCCAAATGTTTCTGCTATTTTTAGCAGAACACATTAATAGTGTGGAAGGTGCGTGGTCAACGCGGTCAAGGGGCCGATTTGGGTCCCTTGGGTGCGTCGAGCTCGTGCAGACGCGGCGCGAATCAGAGTTGCAGACGACGTGGAGCACGTCAGCTGGGCCGGGTCTGGATCCTCGGCCTCAAGGGGGCTGAGGGGAAGCCTCGGCCCGGTGTGAGATGCTCGGCCTCGGACGGTCGGACGACTAGGGGAAGCCTCGGCGCCTTGTCTTGATGTACGGCCGATGCGGAGCGGAGGGGAAGCCTCGGCTCGGATGGATGCGCTCGGCCTCGGTCGGTCGGACGACGAGGGGTAGCCTCAGTCGTCTCGCTTGGTGCGCGGCCGGCGTGGAGCGGAGGGGAAGCCTCGGCTCGTGGATCTGACGTCCTCCTGAGATGCAGTCAAAGGGGGGACGCGCGGGACCCCCGAGTTGTCGTGGCTGTCGCTTGAGACGGAGATGACCGGTGGGGTCGACCGACGGCGCGTTCGCTCGAGCGGAAAGGCGCGGCTCCGTTCTTTGGCGGGCCGAGGGGTAGCCTCGGCGAGATGAAAACCTCCGGGATCGGTTGAAGGCAGAGTCGCTCGCTGCGGGACACACGGATCCTTGCGTCGGCTCGGCGAGGGGTAGCCTCGGCAGAGCGACGTCCTCGTGGTGGAGGAGATGAACGAGTTTGGGGACGAGGGCGCTCGGCTCCGGTTGGAAGGACGCTAAGGGGTAGCCTAGGCGTCGCTGGATCTCCTGGACCTGAATAGACGAGAGAGCTCGTCAGGGGGGTCAGACCTTGGTTCCGACCAATTCCCCTCCGATGCCTAAGTCAGAACGGATCTGTGTAAAGGCTTGGTGGGAGCGAGTATGGCTCGCGGAGAGACCGATACCCGATCCCTAGGCCAAGTTATGGAGGAGAAATATTGAGGTGGAAGAAGGAGTAAGAGTGTTTGTCTGTGATACCATCGTTCTCGATCGCGAAGATCCGGCTCTTTCAAGTGACGCCCGCCTCTTCCTCATATAGACGAACCCTGCTCATAATGTGCCATGACGTGACATCATGGCCGCCATTCAGGGGGTCGTGCAAATGGGGAAGTGTTGACCCCCTCTAATTGCGCCCACTTGATGATGCCATGAAGGTGGAGTCATGGCCATGAGTGATTGCCATAATTGGTGGGCCATGAAGGCGGGGGAGTGATGGCCATTAAGTCTGGCCATGAAGTCGAGCCTTGATGGCTAGATGGCCATTTAAGTCGGACCATCATTGGCAAGTTATGGCCATGAAGATGGTTGCCATGTCTTACGAGCCATGATGGCTAAAATGATGGCCGTTAAGTTGGGCCATCATTTCATCCACTATGAAAGTGGGTAGTCTTTTTGGGCCTTCGTATTGGGGGGAGAAGTGCGCCCCGCCCATAGGATCCTTGGGCCGGGGCCCCAAGGCCGTAGTAGACCCGGTCCGTTCAGGCCCAGTCAAAATAGCCCGATCAGTTAGTATACAGATAATAATAATATTGGTTAAGATAATAACATATATGTTATAAAACATTATATATATAGTTATAATTTTTAATTAGCTAAATTAATTTAACCTAATATTGAAATCTAATGGCAGAAAAACGTCCGCGCCTCTCATACGAACTCATCGACACCAAATCACCGAAATCAGGCAAGTGCACACTTTTATACATGTCCTTAAATGTTGTTCATTTAATCGTTTTTTGTCTATAGTTGACCTCTGGACGATTTAACCATGAAATGTTGCGCATGAACATTGTCATTTAATATAACGACTCCAAAGCTCCATTTCTGTATTTTGTGAATTGCCAACTAAGGACTTGTGTGAGTGTGAGTGTGGACAATTTTACAAATTGATTGATAAGGTTCCATAAATTGCAACTGTTCGACATGTAAACATCTTGAATCACTTGGAACGATCATGACAATCGTGCGGGCCAGTTTGGCTAACTAGCGGGCCGGTTTGGCTAATGAAACATCTTGTGGGCCGGTTTGGCTGATTCCGACTCGTGGTCCAGAAAGTACACGTGGGTGGGTTTGGGTTCGCGGGCACTAGTCGGAAGTAAACGGGTCACCTTTGGGGGCACTTGAAGGTCAATTCACTTGCTTACCGCCTAACGACGTGAACCTTAGTCACGAAATTGCACACACTCATGAACATCTTGAAAATGTTATATGGAACATGTATAATTTTTAGAACTGCTACTACTTTCATTTAAAATAGAACTGCAATGCTAATATAAAATCTGTTCTTACTACTTAGAAATAGAACTGCCTTGCTAATGTAATCTCTGCTTGAACTCCTTAGAAATGTTAATTGCTCATTCATTCTTAAATGCTTTAACTGCCATGAAAATGCCATTTTGAAAACCTTGCTGAGGGTCAATTCTACTAACATTCTTGTCGAGTGACCCTCGCTGACATATATTTCCTTGTTTTCTATCTTGTAAAATATACGTCAGATTTGAGACAGAGGAGTAAACATTGAGACTGAGCAGGTTGACCAGGAGTACCCAGACGCTGAGATCCATTGCTGAAGAATGGCGTGCTTTTGCAACACTGCTAAAGAATTAATATTTGTTGTTGTAATCTCATTCAATGTAATTTCCTTTGATGTAACTATTTCTAATGGCCATGTTAGGCCTTATTTGTGTACATGTAATTCTGGACGTAGACTTTGAAATAACGATGATTTGTATGTTCTGAGTTCGCATGCAAGGACCTGAAATGTCGTAATCACATATGCTTATTATGCTTAAGTCAAAGACGGAAGAAAATAAAGTACTCCTTCTTTGCTTTAAGCACATGCGGACCCGCTCGTGTCCTCGCTCCCAAGTATAATGGTAAGCGGGGCGTGACAGTGGTGTCCATCGGGGTTGCGATTGCGATGAAGGCAGTTAGCAGGGGAGAGGCTGCATGAGTTTGAGAGAGGGTTATGGGCATTGTGGACGGGGAGAGGGTGAAGCTACGGCTTTGGCTGAGGTGGCGGCAGTCATGGTCTGCGTTGGGAGGAGAAAGGAGGGAGGTCTAGGGTTTGCGTGAGTTTGTGAAGTAGGGGAAACAGAGAGGGGGGGAGAGAAGGCTGAAAGCATGAGTTCTTTTATCTTTCGTTTTGTTATAAGAATTAGCCCTTAAGGGTTGTTGCTGGAAATAGGGGATAAGGGGAGCTTGTGGGATCTGTGGTTGAGATATTGTGGGGAGAGATTAACATGATAAGGGATTAACTTGTTGTTAGGATTAATGATGGTTTATTCTAAGATTTATTAATTAAGACTTGATTTAGGTATTTATTTAGTTAATGTGTTTATATTATTGTTTTAGATTTGATTAGGACAAATCAGTGTAGTTAAATTATTCAGATTTATTAGATTTAAAATTAGATTAGAAATATAAATGTAGTTAAGATTTCTAAATTACTATGATGTCGCCTCCAGGCTCAACGTTAACCAAAAATTATAAAATAATTACCCATGCAATCATGAAGTCGTGAGGGCTGCAACTACGGGGTTTGATCATGCGTTTGAGCAAAGGAAAATAATAAACAGAATCATAACACAAATAATCACATAATTCAATACATTAATAAAATGCGTACGAAATACGTACGATAGAAACTGGCCGTTACATCCTACGCACATTATCAAAATTCCACCCTCAGAATTCTATCAGCTAGGGTACAGAGAATAAATAGGGATAGTGCTCACGCATTTCCTCTTCCCGTTCCTAGGTGGATTCTCTAGGTGACCCATGATGCCACATCACTTTAACAAGATTGACGACTTTATTCCTGAGGGTCTTCTGTCGTTTGTCTAAGATCTGAACTGGTTGCTGCTCGTAGGTCAGATCTGGTCGAACAGTAATCTCGGAGTAGTCAACCACATCGGTAGGGCTACTGACGTAACGTTGCAGTTGAGAGACATGGAAAACATTATGTACTCCCCCAATGATGGCGGTCAAGCTAAACGATAAGCAACTTCACCAACTTGCTCTAGTACATCAAATGGTCCAATGAATCTTGGGCTAAGCTTTCCTCGCTTCCCAAAATGTATCACTCGGTTTGGGTATATCTTCAGGAAAACATGATCTTTTGGTTGAAACTCCAAATGACGACGCTTGGCATCAACCGGATGCTTGTACTGATTTTGTCCAATGCGTAACTTGTCTTTGATATTACACACCACATCCACTGTATCAATAATCATCTCATGACCCAACAATTCTCGATCACCAATGTCGTCCTAACTCAATGGAGATCGACACTTCCTTCCATAGAGTGCTGCAAACGGGGCCATGCCAATACTGACTTGGTAGCTCTTGTTGTAGGCAAACATTACCAAGTGTAAGTGATCTTCCCACGAGCCTTTGAAATCCAGCATACAAGCTCGTAACATGTCTTCCAATATCTGGATGGTACGCTTTCATTGACCATCAGTCTGTAGGTGATACGTAGTGCTGAAACTAAGATTGGTATCCAGATTGGTCTGCAGACTCTTCCAGAATTGAGATGTGAATCTAGTGTCCCGGTCAGAGATGATGCTCACTGGAACTCTAAGCAGTCAAACAATCTCCTGCATGGTTATCGAGTACATCACAACGTATACTAGAAGGAAGTTTTAAAGGTGTAGGATAGATTATTACATCCATATACTTCTTTGCAAGTATTTCGTAGATTGTCATACTCGGAATGGTATGAAATGTGCTGACTTGGTTAATAAATCAACGATCAGCCAAATCACATCATTTTGTTTAGTGCTCTGAGGCAGTCCAGTTACGAAATCCATAGTGATGTGCTACCACATTCATTCTAGAATAGACAGAGGCTGAAGCAATCCAGCAGTGCGATGATGTTTAGCCTTCACTTGCTGACATACAATGCATTTATCAATACTTTGAGCCACGCTTCTCTTCATTCCATGCCACCAAAAGTTCAGACCAAGATCCGTGTACATCATGGTGCCACCAGGATAAATAGAGTAAGGAGAGTTGTGTGCTTCATTCAGTAGCTCATCTCTAATATCACCAGAAGGCACACAAATCATACTGCCATATCTCAAAGAACCATCCTCATGAATAAGAAAAACCGTCCGAAGTCCAGCTTTGACTTGCTTTATGATCTTCCGTAACTTGGCATCTCCAGACTGAGTAGCTTTAATCTGATCCATGTTGGTAGACTGAATTTGCATATTCATCAATAATGCTGGAGTCGCTGGCAAGATAACTTCAATCTCCATCACTTGCATTACTTGCTGTAGTCTTCCATTGACTGAGAGAGTCATGATCACTGGTAATAGGCTCAATGCATCTGGTACTACATTCACTTTTCCCAAATGCTATTGGATATCGATGTCATAATCAGATGTGAGTTCTAACCATCTGCATAGCCTCATATTGAGCTCTTTCTGGATGAAGATGTACTTCAGACTCTTGTGGTCGGTGTATATCTTCACTTGCTCACTTAATAGAAAGTGCCTCCAAATCTTCAGAGCAAATATATCAGTTGCTAACTCCAAGTCATGGGTTGGATAATTCTTGTTATGCATCTTTAGTTGCCGGGATGCATATGCCACCACATGACCATGCTGGTGTAGGACACATCCGAGACCCTTACCAGATGTGTCACAGAAAATTTCAAATCCCCCAGTTCTGTCTGGTATATGTAGCACTGGTGCAGTCGTCAGCTTCGTCTTCAATCCTTCAAATGCTTGCTCATAAGCCTCAGACCATATAAACTTAATATCCTTTCTCGTCAGGTGAGTCATATGCTCAACAATATTAGAAAAGTCCTTGATGAATCGGCAATAATATCCAGCCAATCCGAGAAAACTTCGGATATCTAAAGCTGACCGAGGAGTTGGCCAATTCCTGACCAAGATAACCTTCTCCTGATTGATAGAAATACCATCTCCTGATACCACAAGCCCAAGAAAGGTGACTCAGTCTAGCCAGAATTCACACTTGCTGTACTTGGCGTATTACTGATGATGTCGCAGGGTCTCCAATACAATCCGCAGATGCTTAGCATGTTCTTATTCATTCCTCGAGTAGGCCAGAATGTCATCAATGAAGATCACTATGAACTTATCCAAGAACACATAGAAAATCAGGTTCATAAGGTTCATGAATACAGCTGGAGCGTTAATCACACGAATGGCATGACTACAAATTCGTAGTGCCCATACTTGGTCCGAAATGCTGTCATCGGGATGTCTTCACTTTTGACCTTTACTTAATGATAACCACTTCTGAGATCCAGCTTGGAGAAGACTCGCGATCTTCCAAGTTAATCGAAAATGTCGTCAATACGCGGCCGTGGATACTTGTTCTTTATGGTCACCTTGTTCAGTTCTCAGTAATTCACGCACATCCTTCTCGACCCATCCTTCTTCTTTACCAAAAGAACTGGCACACCCCAAGGAGATATGCTGGAATCTATAAATCCCTTCTGCAACATATCATTGAGTTATTTCCGAAGTTCTTCCAGTTCAGCAGGAGCTATGTGATAAGGATCATTCGAAATAGGTTGAGTGTTCGATAGATGGTCGATGGTGAATTCCAGGGCTCGATTATGCGGTAATCCTGAAATATCTTCAGGGAACGCGTCCTCAAAATATCGAACCACTCTAGGCTTCTCGGGCTCGACTAACATTGATGCAATGATCACTTAGTTCGGCTTGGCCCAAAACTTAATAGGTCCAAGTGAACGGTCTCCGCTCACAAATTCAAACACCGGATGGTCAAAGATTTCAAACACTACCTTTTTACGGCAGTCGATTGTAGCGTATAAATTTCCTAACCAATCCATGACGAATATTGCATCAAAGTTTGGCATGTCGACTATCATAAAATCTGCAAAGAGCTCGTACCCACAGATCACTTCAGTGCAAGATCGATAGCCATTAGAAGTTTTCACTACTTCACTCCCGGTGGTGATGCTCCAACAATTAGGTAGAGAGTCAACACTAATGGAGTGCTTCTCTACGAAGTCTCAGGATATGAAGCAATGTGAGGCTCCAGAATCAAAAAGAGACAGGGCCGGATAAGAGGCTACTAAAATAACAGCTAGAACATGGGAAAATATCTTAGCTAAGGGTAAACAAACAAACACATATATATAACATTATAAAAGAAGGGTTTAGGTATCACCTGAGACCACTTTCTCATTAGTCTCAGCCTCTACGACTGTCATAGTGAATGCCTGTCGCCTCGGCTAGTTCTGTCTTGCTTGTTTAAAAGCCTTCTGTTGTGGAGCCAAAGGTCGTCCACGCAGAGTAGGTCCAGAAGGTCCAGTAGTCGGTTTTTTGGTGCGACGAGGGCAGCCTCTAGTAGCATGCGTAGATTCTCCGCATACCAAGCATTGGTTCAGCAGCACCCGACAGTCCTTCTTGACATGTCCAGTTCGCTTGCAGTGAAAGCACACCATCTGAGATCGGTTGTTTGCTGGAGTAGTAGGCCTCTTGAATTGTGCAGTCTAAGTAGGCCGGAGATTGTTCCTGGGTGGCTCCTGTGGAAGTCTATTTCCTCCAGTTTGAAGCACCTTCTTACGCTTCATGATGAGCTCATGCTTCCTAGCAGCATCCAACACTTCCTGATGTGTAGTCGGATTCGTCGAAGACATCGAAGCTTGAATGTCCAGGTCTAGACCCTGTATAAACTGATATTCACGGTCCTCAGGATCTTCCACTAGGTGAGGAGTGAAGCGACTAAGCATGGAAAATTCTGCTTCGTATTTGTCAACAGTCTGGGTGCCTTATTCTCGGTTGACGAAACGTTGCTGAAGCTCCTTCTTTGCTGATCTGGGAAAGTACTGGGCGTCAAATCTCTCCCGAAAGATGGCCCAGTTAATAGGCTTAACCAAACGTGCTTCTTCAGCATCCCACCAGTTTTGAGCATTTCCAGTCAGCCGTTTCTTGGCTACTTCCACCCAGCATGCCTGGTCAATGCAGAAGAGGCTCAGATCATCTTTCGTACTTCGGGCCCATTCTTCAGCTTCCAGCTGCCCTTCTCTTCCAGAGAAACTCTTCGGGTTCAGCACCCGAAATTGCTTGGCTCCAGGTTCAGCTCGAGGAGGAGGTAGTGCAGGCTGTTATCCTTACGAAATCAGCTGTTGTTGAATTTCCATCATTCCTCTCATGGCACCCATGACTTTGTGGATGTCAGGAGCACCGTTTCTGTTGGCTCCATTCCCATTGCGAGTGTACGGTCTTCCTGCCATGTTGAAAAAGAAATAAAGTAAAAATTCATGTACAAGGTCATTTAAATGATCTGGTTAGTAATAATATCTATACTGTTTCTGAAATATTTCATAGAATACAAGTGACCTGCATGTGCCACCACTAAAACCTGTCACGCCCCACTTCCCATTGTACTTGGGAGCGAGAACGTGAGCGGGTCTGCATGTGCTTAAAAAAAAGAAAAAGTACCTTTTTTCTTTCTTCTTTGACTTAAGCACAATAAGCGTTTGTAGCAATCCAGGTCCTTGCATGCGAGGTTTTCAGAAGCATCACAAATATTTATTGCAATTTATTTCATCGTTCAACCGGTATACACAAATTAAATAAGGCCAAGCATGGCCGTACAATTTATTGCTGAATGCAAA
Organism: Scilla litardierei; assembly: GCA_030789695.1. NCBI lineage: Eukaryota > Viridiplantae > Streptophyta > Magnoliopsida > Asparagales > Asparagaceae > Scilla > Scilla litardierei. The sequence continues at coordinate 209,042 of JAULAV010008462.1, forward strand.
TACACCTGAAAACAATAATACGACTGAATAAATAAAACTATAGCAACTCTCTAGTGTTCAGTAGGGAGGACCTCAGCATCCTCGTAACTCTGATTAGCTGGGTCCACCTCCAGGATAGGATCCTCAAAAGTGGGGTCCTCTATGTACTCTGATCCTGAACCTAACATATATTTCATAAATTTATTTGAAATATATGTCAGCGATAGCTCGACAAGATTTTTAAACTAATAAAAGTATAACTTGAAAAAGGAAAATATAAGAGCGTCAGAACACATTTAAGGAAAACATGTGCATAACATAAAAATATGAGCATGCTAAAAATTAACGTATGATATGCATTTCAATGAGATCATGATGGTTTGCAAGTTGAGTATTTTCAGTTGTTTGTGGTAGTGACTAGGTCCATGTCCCAGTAAGTATAATGTTCTTGATGTACCCGATCATCGGGAGTTTACCGTGACGCTTCTTGCCATCCCTAACCTGGAAAATGGATAAGATGCTTCCCTCCATTAGTGTGGTATGGAGGTAGCCGTAAGATGCTCAAGCTACACCTACAAACTCTACTACATGAACCAACCACATCCCAAAGTGTCTTGACTAGTCATCGAGTAGTTTTCATTCCATCTGTATTCGATGGGTTCATATAAGCCCCGAGGGCTCAACATCACAATTCATTTGGGGGTAAACCATCCAAAGATGGTATGGCACTAGTAAAAGTATGAGTATGTAATGATGGCATTATATGAGCATTTTACAATGGTAGAAACAATTTATACAGGTGGTTTTCCATAGCAACGAAACAAGTTATAATAACAGAAATCACTCAAACTTGTCAAAATGATTTTACTACAAGGAATTATTTTCCAGGGATTTAAATAAAAATTTTCTGGATTTTTAAGCCATTATCTACCATTTTCTGGAAATTATAAAGTCAGTTATCACATTTTCCAGAATTTAAAATTACAACGACTATAACTTGCAAAATCTATATCTCACAATCTTTACGATGGATTTTTATGTTCTTGTTGTCCAAATTTTCCTCGTGATGAGTACTTTTAGGTCATGTACGTTTCAGAGAGTTGTTTACGTGTGGATTGCTAAAAATAATTTATTTACGAGTTTAACGTTAAATACGTATAACTTAAAAATTCGTAAAAAATAGGGTACTTACCTGATTGAGGTGATTTTGGTGTCCATGCGTTCGTATGCAAGGCACGAATATTTCTGTGTCATTAGATTTTCAATATTAAGCTATAAATTTTTAGCTAATTAAAATAATACTACACACACACAAACACACGTATACTGTTAACATATTAATACTGTTATATATAAAACTAAGCTACGCAAACTTACAGTTTACATATCATCTCGTTGTCGTTGTGTTTGCAGGTGGAAGCGGCGGACGGTGGTGGTCAGACAGGTGCCGAAGGGTTGGACGACAACAAGGCAGTGGCGTCGGAGGTGGTGGTTGACAATTTGGTTGACCGTATGGTAGTGGTGAACGACAAGTACTCTGCGACAGCTTGGCTCGGGCTTGTCAGGGTGCAAGCGAGGATCTGTGGTGGTGCTCGTCGGCAGAGGGAAGGCGCGGTCGTCGGAGCTAGTTGGGGGTGTCGTGGATTTGGTCGACGGTGAGCCTTTAGGGTTTGGGGGCACTGTTACCGTGAGTTAAAGGAGGAAGGAGATCGAAGGGTTCACTGGTGGGGTTGACGGAGAGAGGTTGTCAGGGTGCTGCTTGTGACGACGGGAGGAAGGTTGACTGGGCTGTTGGCTGGAGTTGTGTGTTGCTGTCGGAGAAGGTGTTGGCATGGGGTTATGACTATGGTGGAAGTTGGTTGACATGGCTTCGTTGCAAAGGTGGTGGCGGAGTAGGGTTCAGGTGCTGTCATCTGATCGGTCCATATTTTACACCTTTTTCTGCATGTTTTCACGCCATTTCGATTGCTCATATTGTAATTTTCACGAGTATTTGACGATATTGCGTTACTTTTCACTATTTCTTGTTTTTGTCGGATTTCAGGAAATATGGAGCGATCTAGAACAAAAATGAGCTTAAAGGACTTGCACATGTACCGGAGCCTCGCCTATGGCTCTATCGAGGAGCTAACGTCGATTGAAGATGGGTGGAAGAAGAAGGAACTCCATAGGAGCGACGAGGAGGTGAAATGATGAATATTGGGCATCTACAGCATGCCACTCGGCCGAGTGAAGCACTCACTCGACCGAGCAAGAAGACCACTCGGCCGACCAGACCGGATACGCACTACAGAAGGAAATCACCGCGCACTCGGCCGAGTGGCGATAGTCCACTGGGCCGAGTATGGAGATCCCCTCGCCCGAGTGGCATGGGAAAATCCACATCAAAAGAGGCCGACTTACTGGAATCCGTCAGGCGATTGAGGGTTCCGACTTGGCCGAGTACCGAATGCCCCTTGGCCGAGTGAGTAAAGCCACTCGGCCGAGTCACCTCCGAAGACAGACCCATCAAGACCCCCCGACTTACTGATATTTTATAGGGTCTGTCACTCGGCCGAGTAGAGAAGCCCACTCGACCGAGTAGAGAAGTCCACTCGGCCGAGTGACGCCGAGGACACGCAGCGCCCAGATTTTCAGACAACCGTTCACTATTTTGAAATCTTCTATCATTCCAGCAATCAAAGAATTTTTCTCATATTGTTTATGGATAGTAGACTTCATGACGGTTCCAACGCCACCAAGAACGTGCCAATCGGAGGTCGGATGAAATCTGGAGAATTTCTGCAAGTTGACGCTGCAGTGCTGGAATTTCCACTCGGCCGAGTCACATGTTCCACTCGGCCGAGTCGGCGGCGGGCCCAGATTTTAAGTTGCGGTTTGGGCTGTTTTTGGGCACGATTTTGAGGGGTTTTCTAGGGTTTTTGCTAGGGTTTTGGGAGACTGTTTCAGAGTGTTTTCTCACTACAATGCGTTGACCGTGGAGAACCCGGTCAACGTGGTCAAGGGGCCCGCTTTGGGTCCCTCGGGGGCTTCGAATCGGTGCAGAAGGGGCGAGGGGAAGCCTCGGCCCTGGTTGAGACGCTCGGCCTCGGACAGACGTGCTCGGCCTCGGCTGGGAGGGGGACGAGGGGTAGCCTCAGTCACCCGGGTAGATGCACGGCCGTCGGGTGGCGAGGGTGAGTCTCAGACCCGATTAGGACGCTCGGCCTCGGTAGGGCGTGCTCGGCCACGGAAGGCTGATGGTGAGGGGAAGCCTCACTGTCCGGTTGATCGAGTGGTCGGAGAGGGGCGAGGGGTAGCCTCGGCCCGTTGGTCTGTTGTCCACCCGCGTAGACGAGAACGCTCGTCAGGGGGCCGGACCTTGGTTCCGGCCAAATCCCCTCCGATGCCTAAGTCAGATAGAGATCTGAGAAAGGAGGCCCGGCGGAGACGGTCCGACTCGTGAGGAGATCGTGACGGCGTCTCTCGGCGCGAGCGGGGGAGGAAGGAGATGAATTGGGGGAACGAGGTCGTTGATGGAGTAACTTAGGTTTTGTTACCTGAGATGCGGTCCCTTTCTTCGTCGTCTTCCTGACCCTTTTGTAGAGCTCCCAGCGTGATTGGCTCTGGCCCACGTCCCACGCCCGCCATCGATCGTGCCACATCCGTCCCCCCTCGCCGCCGCCCTCTCCGCCATGCCAGCACCTCCCCATTATTGCCATTTAGTGGTCGCGTGTCCGGGGGAGCGGTTTTCGCAGGAGTGGGCGAACGACCAACGGGTTATGGGGGCCGGGTCTGATCGACGTTTCGAGAAGGTCCCTTGTAGGGCCTTTGTCGAATGGGCTTTCAGGATGCAGGTGGGCTCTTGGGCTCGTGCTTTATGGGTCTCAGTCAAATAGGCGTAACAATTGCCCCCATCGGTCGGGTTGATCGGCCTCGGCCGGTTCGGCTCGGCCGATGTGACCTCTGCCGATTTTGACAGGCTCTCCAGTCGATGCCGACTCATTTATTAGTCGTCATCATGAGTTAGCCCGTTCGATGTTTTTAAGGCGCGGGTTCCGAAGCGCCGTCAGCCTTCAGATGTTGCCACGTGTAGCGGCAAGCTTATCCCTACCGCTCGCGGAGTCGTCTTAAGTGGAGAATCCGAGGGATTCGTGAGCCGCCATCCCATCATCTTTCTTCTTTGCGCTGATCCCCCTTCTGTCTGAGCTTTCCCCCATGTCGTCTTCCTCTGCTACGGGCTCGGTTCGGTCGGAGCGCGATGCGGCTCCGGGTCTGGCGGGTGGCACTCCTTCGGCGATCAGTCAGCACGGGGATGATCTTTCAGGGGTTTCTTCTGAGGTCTTGGCATGGCCTTCGTCGATCTGTGCCACCGCCATCGGGAGCATGCGCTCCTCCTACCTGCTCCCGCCCTACTCGGCTCGTGCCCCTGGGGCTGACGAGCGGATCTGCTCTCCTGGTCCTAATGAGGTCGGAATATATGAGAAGTGCTTCCACTTCGGGCTCCGTTTCCTGCTTCATCCTTTTATCGTTGAGTTCCTTCAGGCCCACAATGTGTGCTTGTGTCAATTCTGTCCCAACGCCGTCGGGATCCTCGTCGGGTTCGTTGTCGTCTGCATGCTGAAGGGTGTGGTGCCCTCTCTCCGCCTCTTTGCCCAGTTCTACCGCTTGAGCCTCCACCAATCGGGGGTGTGGATTTACATCAGCGCCCGCCCGAAGATGTCCCTGGTGCTGGGGTTGCCGAGTTCTCTGAAACGCTGGAAGGGGGAATACGTGTTCGTCATATTCCCCTCGAGCGTACACTTCCCGACACGGTGGGTGGCGGTGATTCGGGATATAAATTGCATATTTCCCCCCTAACTACTCCCCTTTTGTGCCAAAGATTAGGCTTAATTGTGCTCTTTTTGGGTATATTTTCATTTCATATCAATTTTAGGGCTTATTCTCATTCTTAGCACAAAATACAGTTTTTATCGTCTTTATTGGCTCCCTATTATTTTTCCTATGCTCCTGCCATTATTTTGATCATATCTCCATTTTTTGGGAATTATTTGGGCGTTGGAATATTTTATATAGCTTATTTGGAGGTCAATATTGTGTTTTTTAATAGTCATTATATTTATTTTCACATCAAATGGACTAAATTTTGCTTCTCCTTATTTTTCAGGTACTCCTGGAATTTTTCAAGATTTTCTGGAATTTTTCCAGAATTTTCTGGAATTTCTAGGCAATTTTGGGGATTTTTGGAAGCAAGTGAAGGAATTCTGGGAATTATTAAATAAAAAAACAAAAAAAAATTGAATTTTGGGCTTAGCCCGCGGCCCGCTCGCTGAGCGGGCCGCAACATTTTATTTTAATAATAAAAAAAAAAACCCTGTTGCGGGCGCTGGCCGGCCCACGTTGCGGCCCGCTCTCCTGAGCGGGCCGCCAGCCTTTAGTTTAAAAAAAAAAAATTAAAAAAATAAACAAAACGCGCGCGCGCTAGCAGCTGAAGCGGGGGCACGCGCGGAGCGCGTGCCCCCCCAATTCTCTTTGCGGGCTGCCCGTTTGGGCGCGGGTCGGGTGCAAAAAAACCCGACCCGCAAGCCCAGTTTGGGCTATATGCGGCATGAGTTCGTTTTTTTTAGGGCACTCGGCCTGTGCTTCGTTTTTCTTGCAGTTTTTCGGCCAGAGGTGGATTTTTAGGGCTTTGGAAGGGGGAGGAGGCCATGGATTAAGCTTGGAGCTTGGAGTAGCATTTGGGAGAGGAGAACTTCATCCTTGAGTGACACATTGGTGAAATTTTTCCTATCTCTTATGTGTTTGATTTAGGGTTTTAAATTGTAATTGGATGTTGATTTTGAGTAAAGATTACTCCTTTTCATTATGAATCTCTGAATCTTGCTTGTGTGGTTGTGTTTTGAGATTGTTGTTGTTGGGTTGTAAAAATTCTCCTCTAGCATATGTTTAATTTCAAAATTGGTGGATGAAATTTGAGTTAATTTGTTCATTGGAACCCTAAGGGGGAATCCATGAAGAGGATTATCCTAGCGGACCCTCTCTATTGCGCTTATTGCCTATTACTCGCATGAGTTTCACTCACTACTTATTGCACCCCATACGTTCGATGAAATGCCGTACTTTCCGATTGAGCTCCCTTAGCCGGGAGATCAATTGAGTTATATTAGGGGATGATTTCTTGCGTCCACAACCTCATTCGCATGCACACCACACGAGTCCTCCTCGTTACTTGCCGATTCGGCCCTCAACCCCTAACCACTTAGGATAGATTTTTAGTTTCTCCACGTTTTTCACCACACGTTTTCCCGCTCATCCACCGTTAGCAAGGTAGTTGTTTCAAACTTTATTTTTCGTTATCAATCAATTTTGTGAAAATAGAACGAATTGTCCCTGTGATCCGACCCGGTACTCACCGGTTATTTTATATTGCATTGACGCTCCTACGCTTGGGAGCAGAAGGCGTGCACTTGCGTGTTTTCCGAGTCAACCAGGCGGCCGGTGCCGTTGTTCTTAATCTGGGTGAGCCGACGGTCGCTGAGCAGCAGACGGCGAGGGACATGTTGGCGATTCCTCCGAGGGAGCGCTCGATCGACTTCCTCTTTAGTGACTTTAATTTGCGTAAGACGGTGTGGCCCCTAGGTAAGCTGCTCCGAGCATTCGCCCCTCGAGATCGCCCAGGTTCTGCTCTGTCTCTCATTTGTCCTTTGAGTGCAGGTGGGTTCCCTCTCGGTCCTTCTCCTGCCAGCGCTCTCGTGCAGGCTTCAAACCCGGATCCGCGCAGAAGGGACCATGTGTTGGCGGTCCGGAAGAAGCAGCAGGTTGTGACCGTATCCGGAGGCTCGAAGCGAAAGAAGATGTCGTCTCCCTCTCTCCCCTTGCAGGGATCTCCTGAGAGGCTCCGTGGGGGGGTCGAGGGGGCCGACGTTCAGCCGACTGCTGACCGACCTCATCCTGCTCCCGTTGAGGTTGCTTGGCCGTGGGCCGGCCCTTCACCTCTTCCGGACGGCTTTCTCCCTGATGCTTACATTTGGTATCTGGGGGCGTTCTGCTCCGCTCCTGGCGAGTTCCCTTCGTCAGGGGAGGGTCTTCTTTGTCCACGCTTTCCAGTGGGTGAGAAGGAGTCGGTGTTCTCGAGCCGTGGAGCCGCCGCTCGAGTGGCCGAGAACTGTTGTCTCCCTCCCGACCAGGCGGTGTTGGACGGAGTCAGAGGTGATTGCTTGGCTACCTTCGTGATCCAGGCTGGTCAACAGGTAGTGCGTCTCTGCTTGTCCCCCCGTTCTCCAGCCGCTTTTGCCCTCTTACCTTCGTTGCTTTGGCACAGTTGTCCTCAGTGGGCCTCTCGATGAGGCGCCAATTCGCGGCTCTTCCCAAAGCCAAATCCGTGGCTGGGCTAGGCCCTGAGGTCCCTGGCGAGGAAGAGGAGGAAGCTGGTCAGTTGGAGGAAGCGCGGGTCCAATCCCTGAACTCCCGCATAACTGAGCTGTCCTCTGCCCTGGAGGCGGCGGATCGTGAGAGAGCCGTGGCTCTGGCCGCGAAGTCCGAGGCCGAGACGCGGCTCGCCTCTCTTTTAAAAGACGTCGACGCGTCTGGAGGAGTCAAGCAGATCCCCGGCCCGGCTGCTGCCCCCGACGCCTCAGAGCTCTCCGATCGTCTGGATGCGGAGGAGGAGCAGGCGAGGGCCCTTGCTGCCCAACTAGGAGAGAAATCCCGGGAGATCGAGAAGGAGAGGGCGGAGCACCAACGCCAGGTAGAGACCCTAGAGGCCCAGCTGCGTGGGCTCGAGGAGGTGGATCTGGCCCGGATCGCTCGGGATGCCGTGGCGGAGTATGCCACCTCCTTTGTGGAGACCGGCTTGGCGACGTCGTACGAGAAGGGCTTCGCCCGGTGCCAGTCCGAGATCCAAAAGAAGTTCCCGCTCTCGGGGATTGACTTCGAGAAACTTCGGATGTACCCTGACGCCGAACAGAGCAAGGGGGGAGACCCTAGTGAGCTGCCAGCTTGTGGCTCCACCGGTGCCCCCGGAGAAGAATGAGGGAGGGGAATGCCCCTCGACCTCTTCGCGTATCCCTCTGTATGACTTTTCGCTTTATCTGGAAAGGAGTGAATTTAAAACAAATTTATTTCATAGGAAGTGATACATCTATTGAAAGTATTTGCGTAAATATTCCGCATTCCAAGTGTGAGTGAGAACTCTCCCTTCCATGTCGGCTAGTCGGTAGGCTGCGGGTCCGAGGACCTCGACGACTTTGTAGGGTCCCTCCCATCTAGCCGCGAGCTTCCCTTTGCGAGCGGTATCGGTGGTGAAGCCCGCTTTCCGGAGGACCAGGTCCCCGAGGTGGAAGCTTCTCCCTCGCACCCGAGCGTTGTAGTATCGAGCCACCTTCTGCTTTTGGCGGACGATGGTGGCCAGTGACTGCTCCCGTCGCTCGTCGAGGAGCTCCAGGCTGAGCCCTAGGCCCTGCGAGTTCCAGTCTTCGTCAAAGTATTTGAGGCGAAGAGATTCTTCCCCCAATTCGACCGGTACCACCGCCTCGGCCCCGTAGGTGAGCATGAAGGGGGTCTCGCCAGTAGCCTCCTTGTGGGTCGTCCGGTATGACCAGAGTATCCCGGGGAGCTCTTCCGGCCAGTTCCCTTCGGTGTCCTTTACTTTCTTTCGGAGGGGCTCTATGATACACTTGTTGGCCGCCTCTGCCATCCCGTTGGTTTGGGGGTGTGCCACCGAGGCAAAGAGGAGCTTGATTCCCCATTCCTCGCAAAAATCTTTAAACCCTGCTGAATCGAACTGCTTCCCGTTGTCTGTGACGATGGCCCGTGGTACTCCGAATCGGGAGATGATGGAATTCCACACGAAGCTTTTCGCTTTCTTCCACGTGATGGTCGCCAACGGCTCGGCCTCGATCCACTTGGTGAAGTAGTCCACTGCCACGATCAGGTGCTTCCGCTGCCCTCGTCCTGGCTTGAACGGTCCGAGGATGTCGAGCCCCCATTTCGCAAAGGGGAGGGGGCTCACGATGGGGATGAGCTCTGACGGAGGAGTCGAGATGTGGTGGGCGTACCTCTGGCATTCTTGGCATTTCTGCACGTAGCTTGTAGCATCTTTGGCCAAGGTCGGCCAGTAGTACCCCTGCCTTAAGATCTTCTGCGCGACTATCTTGCCCCCGTGGTGATTCCCGCAGATCCCGTCGTGAACCTCCTGTAGGACGTAGTCAGCTTCTTGCGGTCCGATGCACTTCAGGTATGGGAGGACGTCCGTCTTGGTCCAGCGTCTCCGGTAGAGCGTCCCCTCATGGATCACGTATCGGAGTGCTTTTCTCTCCAGGGTTCGGCGCTCATCCCCATCGGCCGGCACCTCTCCGTGGGTGAGGTATAGGATGATCGGGTCCATCCAGGTGGGCTCTTGGTTGATCGCCATCACCTCGTGCTCCATCGTGCTGGGGGATGGCAGGTTCTCTACGTAGATGGTGCGGCCCAGCTCCTTTGGCGAGGACGAGGCCAGTTTTGATAACGCATCGGCCCGCGCATTCTCTGATCGTGGGAGGTGTAAGACCTCCACGTCCTTGAATTTGGACATCGCCGCTCTGGCGACTGGGAGATATCTCTGCATCGCCTCCTCCCGTGCCTCGTAACTCCCTAAGAGTTGGTTGACAATGAGCTTCGAGTCGCTGAGGAGGCGGACGGACTCGGCCCCGAGCTCCAGGGCCAGCCTCAGGCCGTTGATCACAGCTTCGTATTCCGCCACGTTGTTCGTGGCCGGGAACTCGAACCGCAATGCGTATTCCGCGATGTTCCCCTCCGGAGATCGGATCGAAATCCCGGCCCCTCCTCCTGACTGCGTGGCCGACCCGTCCACATGAACTATCCACGCTCCTGGATCCTCTGGCTGAAAGTGGTCAGCCGAAAGAAAGGACAAGGGTTGAGCAGTTACCGTCCCCGGGCCTTCTCCCTCTGGGGGACCATTTCCTTCCGTCGTGCATTCGACGATGAAGTCGGCTAGGGCATGTCCCTTGATGGCCGTGCGCGGTTTGAATCGGAGGTCGAACTCGCTCAGCTCCAATCCCCAGTTTAGCATCCTTCACATTCGATCGAATCTCTTGAGGTTCTGTTCTAGCTGTGAGTCGGTCAGGATTAGTATGGTGTGAGCCTGGAAATAGGGTCGGAGCCTTCGCGCTGAGAGGACGAGGGCGTACGCCAGTTTCTCCATGGGCGAGTATCGCACCTCCGCCCCCTTCAAGATCCGGCTCGTGTAATATACCGGCCATTGCACCCCGCTGTCCTCCCGGATCAGCACCGAACTCACAGCTTCCTCTGCGCACGCCAGGTAAAGGCTCAGCGACTCCCCTTCCCGGGGTTTGGACAGGAGAGGGGGGCTGCGGAGATACTCTTTGAGGTCCCCGAACGCCCGGGAGCAGTCTTCGTCCCAGAGTATCGTCTTCCTATTGTTCGGAGGTTCCGCGATTGCTTTCCTCAGGACCTTGAAGAAGGGAAGCGATCTTTCCGCTGATTTGGAAAGGAATCGCCCCAGGGCTGTGATGCGCCCGTTCAGCCTCTGTAGCTCCTTGATCGTCGTCGGCTCGCGCATGTTAACCAGCGCCTCGATCTTGTCGGGATTAGCTTCAATACCACGATTAGTTATCATAAATCCCAAGAATTTTCCAGATCTTACCCCGAACGTGCATTTCGCGGGGTTGAGCCGAATGTGGTGTCGCCGCAACCGCTCGAAGGTCTCCCGCAAGTCGGCGATGTGGTCTTCCAGTCGCCTTGACTTGACAAGCATGTCGTCGACGTAGACTTCTAGGTTCCTCCCGATCTGGGAGCTGAACACCTTGTTGACCATTCTCTGGTAGGTGGCCCCCGCGTTCTTCAAGCCAAAGGGCATCTTCTTGTAGCAGTAGGTTCCCCGGTCCGTCGTGAAGGCTGTCATCTCTTCGTCCCGGGGGTCCATCTGGACTTGATTGTACCCGGAGTAAGCGTCCATGAATCTTAGCATCTCGTATCCCGAGGCGTTGTCCACCAGGTGGTCGATGCGCGGCAGGGGGTAGCTATCCTTGGGGCAGGCCTTGTTGAGGTCACTGAAGTCCACGCACATTCGCCACTTCCCGTTGGGTTTTTTGACCATCACCACGTTCGACAGCCACTCCGGGTACCAGACTTCTCGTATGAAGCCGGCATCGAGGAGACGCTCCACTTCCTCGGAGGCTGCCTTCATCTTCTCGCCGCCCAGGTTACGCTTCTTCTGCCTAACCGGTTTGAAGTTGGGGTCGGCGTTGATCTGGTGGACGATCACCTGGGGGTCCACGCCGGGCATGTCTTCAGGCGACCAGGCGAAGATGTCCAGGTTCGCCTCCAGGCATTCGATCAGCTGGTCCCTTAGGTCCGGGCTCAGCCCTCTCCCGATCGAGACGAACCGGCCCTCGATGTCCGTGACCGGGATTTGCTCCTGCTCCTCCGCAGGGGTGGGCCTAGGCCCACTCCTTAAGTCGAGCGCGGCCATCCGGTCAGCTAGACGATCCTCGGGACCTTCCTCCGCCAGTTGATAGCAGGTATTCGGTCTCCCCGCGTCACCTTCGACTTGCCCCATCCCCCCCGGCGTTCGGAACTTAATGGTCCGATGGAGGGTCGAGACCATCGTGCCGACGGCGTTGAGTAGGGGTCGGCCGATGATCCCATTGTATTCCGACCCGATCCCCAATACAATGAATTCCACCGCTAGGGTCACAGAGTCTGGTGTGTTTCCGAGCGTTACCGGGAGATGGATAGTGCCGATGATGGGGGTGGTGTGACCCGTGAATCCGACCACAGGACCCGAACGAGGTCGCAAGTCTCCTTTCTGCCGGCCCATCTTCTCCAGGGTTGACATAAATAGGACGTCACAGGAGCTGCCGGTGTCGACAAGCAGCCGTCGCACTAAGGTAGTGTCTATGACCACTGATACCACCAAAGCCACGTCCGAGCTGCGTGCCGTTACGGGCGCACTCGGTCTCCCAACCGGTGGGGAAGGGGAGGGCACCCCAGCCCTTTCCTCACGACTCTCCTCGCGTCGGTCCCGTGCCCATTCTTGGCAACGATGGCGGGGCCTGTCACCCCGCGTCGGGGCCTCGCCCTTCTTTCGCCGAGAGGAGGGGGGCCGCGTCATCGCAGATGTGGTTTGTTTCTTCGTGGGACAGTTTTCGTTCCCACAGACGGCGCCAGATGTTTCAGAGTGTTTTCTCACTACAATGCGTTGACCGTGGAGAACCCGGTCAACGTGGTCAAGGGGCCCGCTTTGGGTCCCTCGGGGGCTTCGAATCGGTGCAGAAGGGGCGAGGGGAAGCCTCGGCCCTGGTTGAGACGCTCGGCCTCGGACAGACGTGCTCGGCCTCGGCTGGGAGGGGGACGAGGGGTAGCCTCAGTCACCCGGGTAGATGCACGGCCGTCGGGTGGCGAGGGTGAGTCTCAGACCCGATTAGGACGCTCGGCCTCGGTAGGGCGTGCTCGGCCACGGAAGGCTGATGGTGAGGGGAAGCCTCACTGTCCGGTTGATCGAGTGGTCGGAGAGGGGCGAGGGGTAGCCTCGGCCCGTTGGTCTGTTGTCCACCTGCGTAGACGAGAACGCTCGTCAGGGGGCCGGACCTTGGTTCCGGCCAAATCCCCTCCGATGCCTAAGTCAGATAGAGATCTGAGAAAGGAGGCCCGGCGGAGACGGTCCGACTCGTGAGGAGATCGTGACGGCGTCTCTCGGCGCGAGCGGGGGAGGAAGGAGATGAATTGGGGGAACGAGGTCGTTGATGGAGTACCTTAGGTTTTGTTACCTGAGATGCGGTCCCTTTCTTCGTCGTCTTCCTGACCCTTTTGTAGAGCTCCCAGCATGATTGGCTCTGGCCCACATCCCACGCCCGCCATCGATCGTGCCCCATCCGTCCCCCCTCGCCGCCGCCCTCTCCGCCATGCCAGCACCTCCCCATTATCGCCATTTAGTGGTCGCGTGTCCGGGGGAGCGGTTTTCGCAGGAGTGGGCGAACGACCAACGGGTTATGGGGGCCGGGTCTGATCGACGTTTCGAGAAGGTCCCTTGTAGGGCCTTTGTCGAATGGGCTTTCAGGATGCAGGTGGGCTCTTGGGCTCGTGCTTTATGGGTCTCGGTCAAATAGGCGTAACAGAGACTATATAAGGGGTTTGTAGCCACCATTAGAGGAGAGGTTCCCAAAAATGTTCTATTAGTGATTATTTTAAAGGTTAGGCCATGCCCTAGGCCCCCTCTTGGATCTAAAAGCTTGTATTTGGATTGAAGATCATCATCAAAGCTAAGTATTTTGTTCTTGTTATTTGAATCTTTGTTTTTCTATCTTTTTGTATGCAAGCAATGATTGTTATTGATTCTCATATCGTTATTGCTATGCTTGAGTAGATTTGTTGTTCTAGGGCATGGGGATGAACCCTATGGATCTAATTTCAGATTTGTGATGAATTAATCTCTTTGTTGCTGGAATTGCTAAAGGGGTTAGGTTGTGATCGATTTATTACGGATAGTTAGGGATTTCCATCGATTGGGGTTTGCAAGAGATTGGATTCTAATCGATGGGAAGGCCTAGATATTCGATTTAGGTTTATAATCGAGATTCTCTAGACTTGGTTTGCAAGAGATTGGACCAAAGCTAGGATTTTTATTATAAATCTATACCCATATTCGTTTGCAAGAGATTGGACGAATACGAACTATCACAACCTAGATCGTAACTCGAGTTTGCACGAGAGTGGGCTCGAGGGGCGATTGAACGATGATGTCGATCCTAATGCTAGTGGCTTAGGCTAGGGTTTGCAAGAGATTGGGCCCTATCCTAAGTTGCTATAGACCGGCAATAGCGCGAGAGCATGAGATTGGTTCTCTATTCAGTTACGACTAGTTCACCCCAACACAGGCCTAGTAATATTGAGATTCACTATTTACAATGATGTATGACGATCCGTAGTGGGGATTTCCTAGCTCTAGACACTTCTATTATATTATATTTGAATCGATATTTTACCCAACATCTTTATCACTGACACCGACATCCATCACCATTGTCATTACATCATACCATAACCATCTCCACCAATAAAACCATCGTAGTCGAGCCGACCTAGGATAGATTGGAACCAACACCACCTCCTCGTGTTCGATACCCGCTCGCCACTTGACCGTGCGCTTGCAGTAAAACTACAATCGTTCTCCGGGTGTATATCCGGGGCCGATCAAGTTTTTGGCGCCGTTACTGGGGATTTATATCCGTGCATTTGCGCCATACTGGGTTGTGCTCTTGGGTTACCTTTTGGGAGCGAACAAGTATTTGGCGCCGTTGCCGGGGAGGTGTTTCCCGTTGGGTGCCAATTTGTCACAATTAGGTTGATTAGAGTACGAATTTTTTTTTAAAAAATGGAAATTTCACCCCGTCACAATTATTATCATTTCTATATTCTTTTGTGCCACTGATATTTTTCTCCAGGTATTTATCTTTGTTGATCAGGTGCTATGGATTATACTACGTGGACCACAGATTTTGATCATATTGCTCAGATGGAAGAATACTATTATGATCAGAGTGCTCTGATGGGAGAATACTATTATGATCAGAGTGCTCAGATGGAAGAATACTTTTTTGAGGAAACGCACTGGCCCGAGCTTGATGAGAAACAAAGGATTTTTTTTGATGAGATGCATGCACACCAAGTTGAAATACAAGCCGGGCTTGATAAGGGAGTCCTTCAATTGGAATGCGTGAAGAGGGAACTTGAAATGAATGCGCTCATGCTTAAGTTTGCAGGGATTTCCAAAGATATCAGTTCTGCTTCTTCATTTTATGGGCAAGAAGCATCACCGGTCATATTACCAGAGCCAAAGTGTGCCGTCATCGATCTCACATCCTACGATACAACTATTGCATATAAAAAATGGATGGACGAAGAGGCCACGGAGGAAGCAGAAACTGAGTCATATGCGCAGCCAGAGGAGGACACATTTCAGAGATTATTGGATGGCCTTTTGGAGTCAGTGAGGTTCACCGGTTCAGAGAGCATTATAGCAGGTGATGCATTTGAGCTACGATTTGCAGATTTTGTTATGAACCGTATTTCAGCTGCAGGAACAATTGAGGAGGACATACATGTCATTCTTGAGGGGGATAGACTATATTTTCGGATTGCTTGCAGGCATTCCCCTCCACATGATACACCCCCACTAGTTGACATACATGAGCAGCCAACATCACCATTCCAGAGAGAGCCTACATTGATAGTTGATGAGAAGGCAAATGAGCACACTGTCAAGCCAAAGCATGCTTTTGAGGAGGCATCACACACGGAGCCAGAGTTTATCGCCGAGGAGGTCGTGCATCGGGACGAGGACATAGCCATTCATGAGGATCCCGAGCACTACCCTCCTCCATTTGAGCTTCTGCTGCCACCTCATCCTCCCAATGACGCCGAGGACTATCCCACAGAGCTTATGGCCCCATTTCAGGGAGATCTCTTCATCCCCTCATCTCCTACATTTGATTCCCCTCCATTGTATGATGTTTTTTGTGATTCAGATTTTGACGACTCATCGTGCCTTTTGTAGGATACACGTACATATGAACAAAAGGTACAATGGGATGTATACGAGGAGGAGAGCGAGGAGTTAGCACCCATGGACGCATATGACTATGATCAAGAAGTGCGCTGGGATGAGTCCGACGATGATGAGGAGCATCTTGATGAGGCCCACACCTATGATCTAGATTTACATGAGCATCATAGAGAAGACACCACAGAGACAACTATCACGGCACGAGAGGATATTGGATTATTTTCAGGGAAGTATCGTCCACCACTATTTATTTCATATAATTCTATAGACGATCCTCTTTGGAATACTTTTATTATGAGGGTGAATTTTTTGCAGTGAACTGATGCATCTTATTCGCTGCAGGGTACATGTGGAGTCCTTGTGGGAATGCTGGAGGATGCATTGCTGGAGTTCGTTGGAGTCCGTGGACACATGCATCTGGAAGAGCCACGGAAGGAGCAGTTGGAGCAGTTGCCTGCACCGGCAAAGATATTAGATCCGCCTTTTGCTATAGGTGATATCAATCCAGTAGTGTAGAAATTTTTATGCTTTAAATAAACGTGAATTCTCTCGACAGCGAGATGACCGTATAGATTTGTTTGAATAAATATCACCTCATATGACGGCCACAAAAATCTTTTACACCCCAAACCCATTATATATATTAATTCCCCTCTCCATATTTTTATACGCCACATCCTTTTGCTCACCACCATCGAGCATTTCTTTCAAGTGAATACTCACTTTCTTATTCATTTGACTTGATCACGCTTTGCAAAGCCATGATATTTTTGATCAAGTCATTTGAATAGGATTGTTTGGTATAAGCTTGGGGGAAAGCTCTCTCATGCATCATTGCACATGCATGTAGTTGCATTAGGATTTCATGTCATTCATTTCATCATTTTTCATTCACCCCTATTATTATCGTTGTTCCTCATATTCTTCCACTATGATCACATTGAGGACAATGCAAAGTTTAAGCTTGGGGGAGTGCATTTCCATGCCATTTAGATGCATTAGTTGCATTTTTACTTTATTTTAGAGTTTTTAAAATTTTTCAAAATTTTTGCATCATCTTTTTGATTTTTTCCATCTTATTTTCCTATTATGTGTGTTCATGCATCATATTGTGTGCTTGTTTTTCTTTTCTTTCCTCTCGTTTATTTTTATTTCTTTATTTTCCTTTCTCTTCTTTTGCTAGATGCGTTCCTTATGATGATATCTCTTATTGCTTTAGCAACCATCACGATGCTTATTATTCCTTGCCATGCTACTTAGAGTATTACATAGTGTTGCTATCCATGTGCTTGCTTATATATTCTTTTGATGATTCATCTACATGAATGCATGATATTAATTGAAGCTGAATGTATGGATTAATGTTTGGTTTGCTTTTGTTGGAAATGCACCAAGATTCACGCATCATTAGTACATCTGAAGCATCAGATTTATTTCTTATTCACCTTCTGTTGCATGCCTGATATGGTTGTAAACTTTACTGCTTGACTTCACTATTTATTGAAATGATTGAGAATATACATGCTTACATATGAGTTTTAGTTGAAGTATTATTTTATTGAACCATTTCGTGCACATCTTAAAGTGAACCGAGTGTTACATTATTTCTTTCTCTACATATATCTTTTTATTCTCTACATGTCACTTGAGTTCACCTCCTAAACCTACTTATATCGCATCTATTTTCCAAAAATCCCTACAAAAAAAAAGTTTGCTCCAAAAAGTCCAAAAAGCCAAAAAGGAGCCAAAAACCAAAAAATACAAATCAAATAGCTCCTACAAAAATACAAAAAAAAAAAAGAAAAATGAGAAACAAAAAGGTCAACAAGAAAAAGAAAGATATTTCTCTATCTCATCATTGGAGCCACAAAATACTTGGGAAAACCAAGGTAAAAATCCCATTTTCCACTATCATATTCCTTTCGATGCGATGCCTCAAGCTAAGCTTGGGGGGGTGAACTCGTTTGACCATATGAGTGAACGACATTAGAGTGGAGAGGTGCACGAATGAGGAAGTTTGATAATGCTGAAACTTAGCAAAATACTCTAGTTATGGAGATTTCTTATGAATTGATATAAATATGTGAATGCCATGATTTATTCCATTCAGCATTGCATGTTTGGTGTGATTCTTATATGCTTCTGTTATAACTCTTGATTGAAAAGTGCATCGCCAACATTTGTATGTTAAATTCTATGAAATGCGTGATGTAGATATGAATTGATTGTATGAATTTAGAGAGCCCCTCTTATTGTTCTTAGAAGCTTGCAAGTACCATGGTTAAGTAAGATTTGAAATCCTTATAGCATGTGATTCGTATTTTTCAAGTTATCATGATGTATAGCTTATGGCTTGAGATCTGAGAGAATAATCTAGCAACCACTTCCACCTCGTGTTCCCTCTTTTTTCTTTCATTTCATTTCCTTTGTTTTCATGTCCCGAGTTCGTCTCTTTACTTATCTTTCTCGAGGACGAGTAAGAGGCAAGCTTGGGGGATTTTGATCGGTCCATATTTTACACCTTTTTCTGCATGTTTTCACGCCATTTCGATTGCTCATATTGCGATTTTCACGAGTATTCGACGATATTGCGTTACTTTTCACTATTTCTTTTTTTGTCGGATTTCAGGAAATATGGAACCATCGGGAACAAAAATGAGCTTAAAGGACTTGCACATGTACCGGAGCCTCGCCTATGGCTCTATCGAAGAGCTAACGGCGATTGAAGATGGGTGGAAGAAGAAGGAACTCCATAGGAGCGACAAGGAGGTGAAATGATGAAGATTGGGCATCTACAGCATGCCACTCCGCCGAGTGAAGCACTCACTCGGCCGAGCAAGAAGACCACTTGGCCGACCAGACCGGACACGCACTACAGAAGGAAATCAGCGTGCACTCGGCCGAGTGACGATAGTCCACTCAGCCGAGTATGGATATCCCCTCTCCCGAGTGGCATGGGAAAATCCACATCAAAAGAGGCCGACTTACTGGAATCCGTCAGGCGATTGAGGGTTCCGACTCGGCCGAGTACCGAATGCCCCTCGGTCGAGTGAGTAAAGCCACTCGGCCGAGTCACCTCCGAAGACAGACCCCCCAAGACCCCCGACTTACTGATATTTTATAGGGTCTGTCACTCTGCCGAGTAGAGAAGCCTACTCGACTGAGTAGAGAAGTCCACTCGGCCGAGTGACGCCGAGGACACGCAGCGCCCAGATTTTCAGACAACCGTTCACTATTTTGAAATCTGCTATCATTCCAACAATCAAAAACTTTTTCTCATATTTTTTATGGATAGTAGACTTCATGAAGGTTCCAATGCCGCCAAGAACGTGCCAATCGGAGGTCGGATGAAATCTGGAGAATTTCTGTAAGTTGACGCTGCAGTGCTGGAATTTTCACTCGGCCGAGTCACATGTTCCACTCGGCCGAGTTGGCGGCGGGCCCAGATTTTAAGTTGCGGTTTGGGATGTTTTTGGGCACGTTTTGAGGGGTTTTCTAGGGTTTTTTGCTAGGGTTTTAGGAGACTATATAAGGGGTTTGTAGCCACCATTAGATGAGAGGTTCCCAAAAATGTTCTATTAGTGATTATTTTAGAGGTTAGGCCATGCCCTAGGCCCCCTCTTGGATCTAAAAGCTTGTATTTGGATTGAAGATCATCATCAAAGCTAAGTATTTTGTTCTTGTTATTTGAATCTTGTTTTTCTATCTTTTTGTATGCAAGCAATGATTTTTATTGATTCTCATATCTTATTGCTATGCTTGAGTAGATTTGTTGTTCTAGGGCATGGGGATGAACCCTATGGATCTAATTTCAGATTTGTGATGAATTAATCTCTTTGTTGCTGGAATTGCTAAAGGCGTTAGGTTGTGATCGATTTATTACGGATAGTTAGGGATTTCCATCGATTGGGGTTTGCAAGAGATTGGATTCTAATCGATGGGAAGGCCTAGATATTCGATTTAGGTTTATAATCGAGATTCTCTAGACTTGGTTTGCAAGAGATTGGACCAAAGCTAGGATTTTTATTATAAATCTATACCCATATTTGTTTGCAAGAGATTGGACGAATACGAACTATCACAACCTAGATCGTAACTCGAGTTTGCACGAGAGTGGGCTCGAGGGGCGATTGAACGATGATGTCGATCCTAATGCTAGTGGCTTAGGCTAGGGTTTGCAAGAGATTGGGCCCTATCCTAAGTTGCTATAGACCGGCAATAGCGCGAGAGCGTGAGCTTGGTTCTCTATTCAGTTACGACTAGTTCACCCCAACACAGGCATAGTAATATTGAGATTCACTATTTACAATGATGTATGACGATCCGTATTGGGGATTTCCTAGCTCTAGACACTTCTATTATATTAGATTTGAA
The DNA here is from genome assembly GCA_030789695.1 of Scilla litardierei. Taxonomy (NCBI): domain Eukaryota; kingdom Viridiplantae; phylum Streptophyta; class Magnoliopsida; order Asparagales; family Asparagaceae; genus Scilla; species Scilla litardierei. The sequence goes on from JAULAV010008462.1 coordinate 228,957, forward strand.
TCGATATTTTACCCAACATCTTTATCACCGACACCGACATCCATCACCATTGTCATTACATCATACCATAACCATCTCCACCAATAAAACCATCGTAGTCGAGCCGACCTAGGATAGATTGGAACCAACACCACCTCCTCGTGTTCGATACCCGCTCGCCACTTGACCGTGTGCTTGCGGTAAAACTACAATCGTTCTCCGAGTGTATATCAGGGGCCGATCAAGTTTTAGGCGTCGTTGCCGGGGATTTATCTCCGTGCATTTGCGCCATACTAGGTTGTGCTCTTGGGTTACATTTTGGGAGCGAACATCGTCGTAGGCGAGGGTTGCTGCGGTGGCGTTTGGGGTTTGAGGGGGAAGCCAGATCGGAGAGGAGCATGGGGCCGTGGGCTTAGGGTGTTGGCAGCATCGAAGGCTGAGAGTTCGGTTCTTGATTTCAGGGTTATGGGTTGCTTCGGAAGTTTGGAAGGAGGAGGAGCTAGTCAGGGAAGCTGGCGGAGGTATCGGACGATGGTGGTGTCTGCCGGGGTTGCGGTTGTGATGAAGGCTGTTGGCAGGAGAGAGGCTGCATGAGTTTGAGAGGGGGTTGCGAGCATTGGTGGAAGGGTAGAGGGTTAAGCTGTGGATTTGGCTGAGGTGGCGGCGACCGTGGTCTGCGTTGGGAGGAGAAATGAGGGAGGTCTAGAGTTTGCGTAAGTTTGTGAAGTAGGGGAAAATGAGAGAGATATATATATAGAATACTGAGAGCATGGGTTCCTTTATCTTTTGTTTTGTTTTAAGAATTAGCCCTTAAGGGTTGTTGCGGGAAATAGGGGATAATGGGAGCTTGGGGGATCTGTGGTTGAGATATTGTGGGGAGAGACTAACATGATAAGGGATTAACTTGTTGTTAGGATTAATGATGATTTATTCTAAGATTTATTCATTAATATTTTGATTTAGGAATATATTTAGTTAAGACGTTTAAATTATTTAGTTAGGAATAAATTACTTAGGAATATATCGACACTGGAGAAATACTAAGTCACGAGGGACCCCCATGAGCACGTCCAAGATTACAAGGGGATCATAGAGTTCCATGGGGCCGACGACACCCTACTATGCTGAGGCTTCTATAACACCCTCCAGAATTAGCTAGGGAGTGGCATAACAGCCTCCCCGGTCATTCCATCGGTAGCTTTTGGGACCTGTCCCGGATCTTCTGCAACCAATTCATGGCTGGGCGATGGAGGAAGCCGAGCTCGAACATCTTGTTCAACATATTGCAGAAGGTAGTTGAGACTCTGAGGAGCTAAATGAAGCACTTCAACGCCCAAAGGCTGAACGTGGAAAGCTGACCCAAAGTGGTCATCATAGCGGCCCTGTAGAAAGGGCTCCGATATAGAGGCCAGAAGAAGTCGCTGCATCAAGACCCCCCAAGGGCCTCGAGCAAGTCTTAGCTCAGGCAGAGCGATTTATGCTGACGGAAGAAGCCCTGGCCGTGAAAGAAGAAGGTCCCCCCACGGGGGTAAAAAAGAACTCAAGGCACGATGAAGGCACACACCGCAAGCTGGAGGACCACAAACGAGAGAACAACCCCAGAGGGAGACCGTGCAAAGGGAAGGCAGTGCCTGGAAAATTGAATGCAACCTGGGACGTCGTCTTAACACATGCCCAAAAGGAAGGCCACCTCAACAAGCCACCCCCGAGGATGTAGGGCGGCCAACGAGACGAAGAAAAGTACTGCAAGAATCACGATGACACCGGCCACAACATCGACGATTGCTGGTATCTAAAGAAAGACAGTCGACTCTTCGAAAGCAGGCCTTGGAGAAGGCACTTCCAGGCAAGGTGATAAAGTGAAAAAGGTGAACGTCGTTTAGACCCCCTACGCATAATCGAGTACGGAGCCAACCGCGAGGAAAGGGGCAACAAGCAAGGCAACCTCCCCTTCTTCCCCCACCAGGCAAGTGATGCTTGCCCACCATTATCCTACTTGCTTTATGTCTTCAAGATCAGAAATGTACCTTCCCTTTGTTCCTAATGTCAAACATGAACGAGAGTTCTTGCGCACAACTATTTGTCCTTCAAAACTTAAACGACCGCCTGGTGGATCTAACACCTCATGTTACAAACCGACTATTTGGTCGACCATAAAGCTAGGGGCAACTCCCCCAGTAGGCTGGTCCACCGATCGATCGTAAGGCTGGGGTAGCGCCCCAGCAGGCCGGTCCCCTGATCGACTATAAGGCTTGGGCAACTCCCCTAGCAGTCTGATCGCTTATCAACCGTAAGGCTGTGGGCAACTCCCCCAGCAGGGCCATCATTTGATCGACCGTAAGGCTGGAGGCAACTCCCCCAGTGGGCCGATTATTTATCGACCGTAAGGATAGGAGCAACTCCCCCAGCAGGTAGATCATTCGATCGACCGTAAGACTGGGGGTAGCTCCCCCAACAGGCTGACTGACCTATCGACCATAAGGCTGTGGGCAACCCCCCTGCAGGCTAATTACTTACCGAACGTAAGGATGGGAGAAACTCCTCCAGTAGGCCAATCATTCGATCGACCGTAAGACCGGTGGTAGCTCCTCCAGCAGGCCGACCGACCCGTTGACTGTAAGGCTGGGGGGAAACTCCCCTAGCAGGCCGATTACTTATCGATATAAGGTTGGGGAAACTCCTCCAGTAGGCTTATCATTCGATCGACCGTAAGACTGGGGATAGCTCCCCCAGTAGGCTGCCCGACCTGTCGACCATAAGTCTGGAGGCAACTCCCCTAGCTGGCTGATTACTTATCGACCATAAGGCTGGGGCAACTCCCATAGCTAGTCGATTATTCGATCGACAGTAAGACTGAGGATAGCTCCCTCAGCAGGCCAACCAACCTGTCGAACGTAAGGCGAGGACAACTCTCCCAGCAGGCCGATTACTTATCGACCCGAAGGCTGGGTGAAACTCCTGTTGTGATATGATTCCCCGGATTTGGTTTTGGATGATGAGCAAACATAAATAATGTATACTAACTTATTTGTGAGCGCAGTTATGGAGATCGTCGCCAAAATACCACGTACATCAAAAGCGACGTCTCAAGACTTCTCAATACGCGTGATCGTGTACCTGGAGCTTCGTTGAAGATCAAGGAGCAATATTGAAGTCAATAGGAATGAAGATTGAAGCTTTGAAGACGGCTCGTAAGGTTTATTTTATAGTCTTCTAGCTTCATAGATTAGAATGTTAAGCCTTGAGTAGGACTTACTTTATAATCTTCATTTCGCGCATATCTTAGAGCTAGGATTATCATAGAAGCCATTAGAAACATTCCTGAAGCCTATCGCTTCTTCCCTCGGCTTCTTGTGCATGTTAGTTGGTTCAAGAAGAGTCACCAACCGACTAGATGACGATCTAGTCGGTCGGCAACTCTACTTGAACCGACTAGTTTGCCTTCTCTAATTCAGCTCTTTCTATGACTACAGTTAGTCGGTCAAAGAAGAGTCACCGACCGACTAGATGACGATCTAGTCGGTCAGTAATCCTTCTTTGACCGACTAGTTGTGTACAGTCATTTTCTGCCTGAGCTACTGTTTTGAGTTAGTCGGTCAAAGAACGTTTACCGACCGACTAGTTGTGAAACTAGTCGGTCAGCATTTGTTCTTAAACCGACTAAGTCATCTTGAAGTCAACCTATTCTATTTCGACGTTAGTCGGTCAAAGATCATTCACCGACCGACTAGTTGTGAAACTAGTCGGTCGGCAAGTCTTCTTAGACCGACTAATTGTCTTTGCCTGTACTACGACTTCTTGGCTGTTCTTCCATTAGTCGGTCTACATTGATTGACCGACCGACTAGTTGATGAACTAGTCGGTCGGTGGTTGTTCTTTGACCGACTAGTCTGGTTCAGAATAGAGCCGTTGGGATCTTTTCCAACACGATTTTCCTTGCCTCTATAAATACAAACCTGATTCGTTTGAGGGAAGGTTAGAGGTCCTATTTCCAAGCAATTTCAGACCTAAGAGAAGAGCTCTCCCACGCTATTTCAAAGCTCTCTCTCCCTCACAAGAATCTCTCCCTCAACACCTTGAGCCCTAATTCCTCAAGAGAGATTCTCTCCTTTGTGAGCTTCTCAAGCCAAGAGCTTGATCCTAGTCACCATACTCCACCCTAGGCTTCCATTGCTGGTCATCTTCTTGAAGCTAGGGTTTGGTGGCATCATCTTCCTCAAAATCCCTCCTTGCCCTAATTTGGTAAGATTTACTCAAGGAATAGGATTTTGTTGGTAAGTGTTTATTTCATTTCATATTTGAATTGTAAGTTTCACTCTCGGTTGTGAGAGTGTGGTTGTGATCCCGAGTTGTGGGAGTCACAAATTACTTTGTGTATGATTTGACTTGTGAAGGTTTTTCACAAGTACTTCATAGTGGATATCTTGAGTTAGGGTTGCTAACTCAAGTATCCGGAGGGGATCCGGGTGGTTGGGACGTAGGATCACCGGGAACAAGTCGGGGAGACTTGGGTGGATCCGAACCCAGTAATATTGTTTGTTTGCGTATGTTTTAATTCTTGTTGATAGTTGTTTAATTCCGCATTGTCGTTTGTTTCTTGCACAATAATTAGGAATAACTATCTTGATTATTTTAAGTACTATTCACCCCCTAGTACGTGTGCAGTAGCTACCACAGGGCACTACAATTGGTATCAGAGCCAAGGTTAAAGCTACAAGTTCAAAGCTATGACGAACAACGACTACAACGTCTTCAAGAACCGCGATGGAGCTTCTTCTGTTATGTAAGGACTATCCTCCGTCAGGCCTCCACACTTCAACGGTACCAACTACGGGTACTGGAAATGCCGGATGCAAATTTTCCTCCGGAGCGCTTCACTATGGAGAGCCACCATGACGGAGTTTGTCGAGCCTTCCGAAGAAGATTTCGCGAAGTGGACTCCCGCGGAGGTCGCCGCGGAAGTAGCCAATGCCAAGGTAATGAATGCCTTGAATTGTGCGTTGGAGCCCGAGGACTTCAACAAGATATGCACATGTAAGAGTGCATATCAAATATGGAACCAACTCCTCATATTGCACGAAGGATCGAGTACGGTAAAAGATTCTAAACTCGTCGTTGCTAATAAAGAATTTGAGTTGTTTCATATGGAGCAGGGCGAGACCATGAAGGATTATTACGCTCGCTTCGTGGATATATCAAACGACTTGGAAGCTCTTGGGAAGACCTACACCCAAAAGGAGAAAGTCTCGAAGATAATCGATGGACTTCCTTCTTGTTGGGAGAAGCGTACCTTCGCCATCGAGGAAGGTAATGACATGAATAAATATACCGTAGTACAACTAATGGGTACCTTGTTGTCTTATGAGGTACGCAAGGATAGTAAGATCCGGATGAGGGAAAAGATGAAGGCGTACTTGAAGCAAGACGAGCCAAAGAAAAAGGCAATTGCATTCAAGGCCGCTCCATCTACCGATGATGAAGATTCGGAAGAAGAAGCGGACGAAGAATTGGACATGGAAGCATTGGCCAATATGTCAAAGAAATTCATCCGATTCTTCCGACAAGGTAAGTTGAATCGTAAATCAAAATTTATTTCGACTAATGCTTCTACTCCCGTGTGTTATAAATGCAATAAGCCAGGACATATCAAGCCGGATTGTCCTCTCTACAAACATAAGGGGAAGTGAAAGGCATCCAAGCACGACAAGTCGAGAAAGAACAAGAAAGGACTTGTAGGTACCTTCACCGACTCCGACTCCTCAAGTGGAGAGTCGGACGATGAAAGAGTGGAGATTGCACACACGTGCTTTATGGGAAAAGAGGATTGTGATGAAGAGACTTCCTCCGATGAAAGCGAGGATGGAAGCGAGGATGGAAGCAAGGATGAAGGCGAAGAGGTAACCAATGATGAACTTAGAATAGCCAATGAACAACTATGGAATAAGTTTTCTAATATGGCTACTAAGTTTATGAAGACTAAAAATGAATTAGATAGTCTTAAAAACTCGCCTAAGCCTTTCATCGTCAACAACGACACCGTTGTTGATGGGTTGAGAAATGAGATCGAAAATCTCAAGTCTTAACTTGAGCAAGTTCATATCGAGGATTCAGATGAACATGTGATAGCGGATTTGACGTCTCAAATCTCAACTTTGAGTATTGAGAATAAAAATCTCAAGTCACGTGTTTGTGCACTCGCATCGCAAGTGTCCACTTTGGATGATTCTTTGCATTCTCTCACCGAGAAGCATGAGAGCACATTAGGCCGAATTCATGAATTCAACAAAGGTAAGGGCAAGTTGGATGATATCCTAAATGACTTACCTCCGGCCAATCATCACATTGGTTTGGGGTATAAGATGGGAGAGTCATCCAAATCGTCCGCCACCTTTGTTAGGCCATCTTCCGATGCTTCTACTAGTGGAAGTAAACACGTCATGGGTAGATCTTCTACCAATGGTGCTTCCGCTAGGAACACGCCCCCATTTGGAAAGAAACCCACTTTGGGTGGACCTCCTAAGAAGGGTCATGCTTACATGTATACCATGCCTCGTAGGAACACACATCCTACCCCATATGTTAGCACATATGCCGATTTCTATGCTCCGCATCCACGAGCACGTGCACACCATGTGAGACACACTCATGCACGTGTTCCTCCACATTCATATGTTCATCCTCATTCTCATATGAATAATTATCGTCATGCACCATTGCATCGCATGCCATATGCTTACCCACGACATGCATCACATAGAAATCAACAACGTATGCATGTTCCCAATAGGATTAGGACTCCCAAGACATACACTATTTGGGGTCCGAAGAACACAAGCATGCAAAATAAGAATTTGTATGTGCAATCTTTTATTAATGATGTTATTTTGAATGATGATTATGTTGGGAAATCAAGTTCCTCTTGGACTTGGTTTCCGAAGGGTTAGTTTCCTTTGACCCTTCATTGCTTGGTACCATAAGTTTAATTTCATTTTATGGGTACCAAAGCAATTGTGGTATGTATGGGTTATATTTAATTTGAATTTAGTTAGCTAAATTTATTGCCTAACCCATAGGATTCAAAAGGATTTTTGGATACCAAAATGATATTCTCTAGGTTAAATCCACCATGAGATACCAACAGACCAACTCCGTGACTTGCAAGGATTTTCGTTCGATTGGAGTTGTTGGTGCTTGAGTGATGCACCAAAGTAGGTGGAGCTTAATGTTGTAAGTATGTTCATACTTTTGATTCATATTGGTATCCATTGGTAGAATATATTACAATTGGTATCATTTTGCTTCATTTGGTATGCTAGATTTGTGTATGCCAGTGTTATATGATGTTCTATCTATTTTTTGACGTAACATTCTTGCGTGCAACATTTAGTATGCACATCGGATTATTTTTGTCTCTGATGTTGATTTCGTCGTTCGACGATTTTATGGATTTAATAGAATTCTTTCTATGGAAACATAGAATTGTTTTCCATGCATTCTATTGATTTTGGAGAGTATGTTCCAAAACTCAATAAGTGAAATTGATTTGAGTTTTGATGATTTCGGATTTCGTTTTTCGCCTATGGCTTGATGATTTCGTATTTCGATTTTCGCCTATGGCTTGGTGATTTCGTTTTCTGATTTTCGCCGATGATTTTATGATTTCGGTTTTCGAGTTTCACCTATGGCTAGATGATTTCGTATTTCGTATTTCGCCTATGGTTTGATGATTTCGGTTTCCGATTTTCGACTTTGGTCTCCTTGACACGCTTTGCTTTTATTCGGTATTTTACATTTGATATTTTGCATTGGTGTTATTTTGGACCTTGGTCGTATTCTTCGACTCCCATGCATTATTTTTAGCCATTGGTTGTGTTGTTGTTCTCCTCCCGCTCTTTTTGCTAATGCCAAAGGGGGAGAGATATAATAATGACAATGTGCTAACTAATAATTCAAAGGAATTTACCATGAATCTAATTTGATGTGTTAGATTCAGGGGGAGTGAAGATATAAAATTGATTTAGATCCTATGTGTCAATATGTGGTTCATATTTCATGTCTTCCTCATCTGCATGATGCGAATGAATTTTATTGAATATGGAACTAACGTGTCATTAATGCAGGGAGAGTAAGTAAATTTCTATTGAATCATTATTATTGATTATTATTTATGTTGGTTTGTCATCACCAAAAAGGGGGAGAATGTTGTGATATGATTCCCCGGATTTGGTTTTGGATGATGAGCAAACATAAATAATGTATACTAACTTATTTGTGAGCGCAGTTATGGAGATCGTCGCCAAAATACCACGTACATCAAAAGCGACGTCTCAAGACTTCTCAATACGCGTGATCGTGTGCCTGGAGCTTCGTTGAAGCTCAAGGAGCAATATTGAAGTCAAGAGGAATGAAGATTGAAGCTTTGAAGACGGCTCGTAAGGTTTATTTTATAGTCTTCTAGCTTCATAGATTAGAATGTTAAGCCTTGAGTAGGACTTACTTTATAATCTTCATTTCGCTCATATCTTAGAGCTAGGATTATCATAGAAGCCATTAGAAACATTCCTGAAGCCTATTGCTTCTTCCCTCGGCTTCTTGTGCATGTTAGTTGGTTCAAGAAGAGTCACCAACCGACTAGATGACGATCTAGTCGGTCGGCAACTCTACTTGAACCGACTAGTTTGCCTTCTCTAATTCAGCTCTTTCTATGACTACAGTTAGTCGGTCAAAGAAGAGTCACCGACCGACTAGATGACGATCTAGTCGGTCAGTAATCCTTCTTTGACCGACTAGTTGTGTACAGTCATTTTCTGCCTGAGCTACTGTTTCGAGTTAGTCGGTCAAAGAACGTTTACCGACCGACTAGTTGAGAAACTAGTCGGTCAGCATTTGTTCTTAAACCGACTAAGTCATCTTGAAGTCAACCTATTCTATTTCGACGTTAGTCGGTCAAAGATCATTCACCGACCGACTAGTTGTGAAACTAGTCGGTCGGCAAGTCTTCTTAGACCGACTAATTGTCTTTGCCTGTACTATGACTTCTTGGCTGTTCTTCCATTAGTCGGTCTACATTGATTGACCGACCGACTAGTTGATGAACTAGTCGGTCGGTGGTTGTCTTTGACCAACTAGTCTGGTTCAGAATAGAGCCGTTGGGATCTTTTCCAACACGATTTTTCTTGCCTCTATAAATACAAACCTGATTCGTTTGAGGCAAGGTTAGAGGTCCTATTTCCAAGCAATTTCAGACCTAAGAGAAGAGCTCCCCCAAGCTATTTCAAAGCTCTCTCTCCCTCACAAGAATCTCTCCCTCAACACCTTGAGCCCTAATTCCTCAAGAGAGATTCTCTCCTTTGTGAGCTTCTCAAGCCAAGAGCTTGATCCTAGTCACCATACTCCACCCTAGGCTTCCATTGCTGGTCATCTTCTTGAAGCTAGGGTTTGGTGGCATCATCTTCCTCAAAATCCCTCCTTGCCCTAATTTGGTAAGATTTACTCAAGGCATAGGATTTTGTAGGTAAGTGTTTATTTCATTTCATATTTGAATTGTAAGTTTCACTCTCGGTTGTGAGAGTGTGGTTGTGATCCCGGGTTGTGGGAGTCACAAATTACTTTGTGTATGATTTGACTTGTGAATGTTTTTCACAAGTACTTCATAGTGGAAATCTTGAGTTAGGGTTGCTAACTCAAGTATCCGGAGGGGATCCGGGTGGTTGGGACGTAGGATCACCGGGAACAAGTCGGGGAGACTTGGGTGGATCCGAACCCAGTAATATTGTTTGTTTGCGTATGTTTTAATTCTTGTTGATAGTTGTTTAATTCCGCATTGTCGTTTGTTTCTTGCATAATAATTAGGAATAACTATCTTGATTATTTTAAGTACTATTCACCCCCCCTCTAGTATGTGTGCAGTAGCTACCACAGGGCACTACAACTCCCCCAGCAGGCCAATCATTCGATCAACTGTAAGACTGGGGATAGCTCCCCCAGTGGGCCGACTGACTTATCGATCGTAAGGTTATGTGAAACTTCCTTAGTAGGCCGATCGTTCGATCGACCATAAGAGTGGGGATTGCTCCCCCAGTAGGCTAACAGACCTGTCGACCATAAGGCTGGGGGCAACTCCCCCAGTAGGCCGATTACTTATTGACATTAAGGCTGGGAAAACTCCCCCAGCAGGCCGATTATTCGATCGACCGTAAGACTAGGGGTGGCTCCCCAAGTAGGCCGACCAACCTGTCGATCGTAAGGTTGGGGTAACTCCCCCAACAGGCTGATTACTTATCGATCGTAAGTCTGGGGAAACTCTCCTAGCAGGCCGATCATTTGATCGACAGTAAGAATTGGGATAGCTCCCCTAGTAGGCCGACCGACCTGTCGACCGTAAGGCTAGGGGTAACTCCCCCAGCAGGCCGATTATTCGATCACCTAAGGCTGGGGCAACTCCCCCAGTAGGCCGCCGATCACTTGTTGACCGTAAGGCTGAGGGCAACTCCCCCAACAGTCCGATAACCTGTCGATCGTAAGGCCGAGGACAACTCTCATAAAAGGCTGATCACACGATCGACCGTAAGGCTGTGGGAGGCTCCCCCTACAGGCCGATCACACGATCGACCATAAGGCTGGGGCAACTCCCCCAACGGGCCGACCATTCCATCGGCCGAAAGGCATGGTACCACTCCCCTGACAAATCGATCAAACCTCCGGTCCCGATCGGTTAATACCTCCTCAAGAAATGCTTCCCACAACTCGAACCACCTGTCGACTTTGATAAGAGCCATCAAAAGTTGGGCATGCCAAAACAAGAGGAGTCCAATACGCGGAAAGAAAATAAAACACAACTACAAAAATTCCATTCAGATCAAAAAGTGGATTTTTTACAAGAGGTAGGAGAGGAAGAGACAATATATGGTGCCTACGGGACAGAAGCCTTGGCTGGGGTCTCTCCAATCGGTTCGGCACCTCCCACGTCCCCCGTCCTGACAGACTGATAGGGATTGGCTGAAGAACGAGGAAGCATTCACCAAACCCGATCCTCAAATGCTCGAAAACCCTCCAGGAAGGAGTTTGCGATCCGCAGGGCCAAGATCTCCTCATAGCCCCTCGTAACTTTAGCGACGAGCCGCCGGGGTCCACTTGCTGCAAGAAAGCAATCTCAGACCAATGATCGTCCCTTTCCTTCCTATCCGCCTCCAGGACGAGGGATAACACCTCCTCCGCAGACTCCACAATTGCCACCTGAGAGATGTTGGTGATTGCCAATGCTTCTTTCAGGCTCCCCACCTCTGACGACAATTCAGCAACCTGAAGAGGTACAAACAACAGCTCCTCGCAAGCCCCCTCAGCTGCTGTCTCATTCGACTCCACCCTCTGACACTCCCGCTTGAAGGTTGCCTTACCCTCAGCCATCTATGCTGAGCGTTGCCGTATCTCGACCGACATCGAAGACATCTGCAAAGGAAATGGGTTGAGAATGGTTGGAACTATTGAATAGCAAAAAAGGAGGGAAATGGAACAACCTGCTGGCTCTGCCATACCATGCAGTCTGCTAGGTCCTCGGGACCAAATTTTTCTAGGAGGGAGCGATCCTTTGGAAGAGCGGAATTCTGCGTCAGACGAACGACTACACTGCGGTCCGCAATGACCGACTCACCAGACGACGTCTCAGGGACGGACTCGAGAACCAACAAAATCCAAGCCAAATCGACGGGAGACTGTTCAGCTTGGCTGGGCCAGGAAACCTCCCCCAGAGCCCGTAGACTCTCCCCAAGGATGGATAACGGGCCCTGGGCCACCACGTCAACACCACCCCCTTTCTCCCTCTTCTCGAGCATTTTGAAACCCTAGGGAGAGCACGCTCTCTTCTTCCTTGGACCCTTGACCAGCTGAGAGGGATCCCCCTTGGAACTGGCTGAGCCCCCCACTGTAAGGGCCGGGTTGTCAAGAATGTTGATCAAACATCCCACAACCAGGGGAGAATTCTTAACAACTGAAGTTACGACTGGGTGGGCTTCCGCCGACCTCAATGTCCCACCGGTGTCTTAGCTGCCTGTTACACCTCATCCTCCAAGCAGCATTGCGCATGGCCAGAGGGATTTCCCCGAGAGCCCTGAAAGCCCCGTCAAATGAGTTGGTGCATGTCGTAGGGATGTTTGAACTCCTGACCCACCATTCCTATGGAAGAAAGGAGAATCAGGGTAAGCTAAGGAGAAGAACGAAATCTAAAGATCGGCTTTACCAGGAGACCATATGACGTTCTTAAGGAGGAGACTGTTGGATATGGACGACATAAATACACCCATGAGGGGATGTATGAGGGTTTACGGACCTCCGATGTCGCGTGCACGAAGGCGTGCGCGAAGGGAACCTTTTCTCGTGTGAAAAGGACCACTCGATAAGGGGAAAAAACCACTCGATAAGTGGAAAAAACCACTTTATAAGTGCAAAATGGCACTTGATAAGTGGATAAAGAAGAAGATAAATGAATGTGCTAATATAGGCTAATAAGCTTATATTTATTTATTTCCTACAATAACTACCCCTAAAGCCTATAAATAGGACCCAAGGGTAAGGCATTCATTCACACTTTCCATGCCATAAGTTTGCATAAGGCATCTTATGTTCTTCTTCTCCCTTCCATTAAAATCCTCTTCTAGTTAGAGATTTAGGCGGTGAAACTCTGCTTCGATCCTCCGTGACGAAGTATCGACCGTTGTGACGAATCCGAGGGCAAAGTTCAAAGACTACCGTGCCGCATACGTAAACATAAGTCTCTACTTTATTTCGATCCTAACAACGCTGTTTTGACAGGATCCAACATTGGTGTCAGAGCCATACGGGTTCGCCCCGGTCAAACCGCCGCCCCGTCGAACCGATGAACGAGGCGTTGTCTTTTTCACGAATGGGTATCCTACCATTACGGATATGGTAGGAACGCTTCGTGACGGAGAGAACGCAGCGGTTGTTCTTTTCACGTTAGGGTCTCCTACCATTACGGATATGGTAGGAACTCTCCGTGACAGGAAGAACCAACCGTTCATATCGTCAAGCTCGCTCTCTTCATGGATGCTGAGTCTCCATTCATAGGGAATGTGAACTCTCTTCATGTGGAGCGCGTAGTTTACGAATTTTAAAGTACGTTAATTTTTCATTTTGGCACACGGCCATTAGAGAATAACTACTTTCTCGACGAACGGGTGCTTCATCGACGAACGGGTGCTTCATCGAGGAAGAAGATGGTAGTTATTCCCATCGGGGAAGATAACTTTTGGTGCATGATCACCATGGCCAAATGGGCTATGGAGGCAACGCATCCCCCCTCCTCATGCGGAGGGGGTTGGCTATGGCCAATAACCACCACAGCCACCCTCCGGCGGGGGTGTGCGGCCAACCCCATGCAAGGGGGTGGCCGGCCATGGCCATATGGGCCATGGCCGGCGAAGGCAATAAGAACATGGCCCGGCCATGGCTGGCCATGGCCATGGCCGGACCTAGACGGCCATGGCCAGGGCCAGGGGGCCCTGGCCATGGCCAAGGCCAGGCCTGGTCGAGACCAGGCCAGGGCCAGGGGGCCCTGGCCGTGGCCAAGGCCAGGCCTGGCCGAGACCAGGCCAGTGCCAGGGGGCCCTGGCCGGCCTCGGCCAAGGCCAGGGGCCGGCCTAGCCAGCCCTGGCAGGGGCTAGGGCCGGCCAGGGTCGGCCCTGGCAGTGGCCAGGGCCGGCGCCCTGGCAGTGGCCAGGGCCTGGCCGGCCCTGGCAGAGGCCAGGGCCAATGCCCTGGCCTCAGGCCAGGGCCTGGCCGGCCCTGGCCTCTGCCAGGGCCATGGCCGGCCAGGGCCGGCCCTGGCAGAGGCCACGGCCGGCGCCCTGGCCTCTACCAGGGCTTGGCTGGCCCTGGCCTCTGCCAGGGCCATGGCCGACCCTGGCAGAGGCCAGGGCCAGGCCCTGGCCGAAGGGCCAGGGCCCCTGGCCGGCCAGGCCAGAGGCCCTTTGGCCGGACCTTGGCCGGACCTTGGCCGGCCCCGGTCAGGGCAGAGGCCCTGGCCAAGGGGGTGCCATATAATTGATTGGTCGGTATTGGTTAACCAATTCAGGATTATTGGTCGACCAATTTAGCCAGAGGCCTTGACAATGGTTTCGGCCCCGGAAACCTGCAAGCCTAGCCCATACGGGGCCGACGGCAGTCGTCTGTGGTAAAATTCTCCAATAAGGGGGAAACGCCTGGATCCATACGGGAGCCGGCGACGATAGTTTGCAGAAAAATCCCCAAAAGGGGGATCCGACCTTGGCACGGCTACGACTCATCCCGGCAAATGGCAGGAAGTGCCGAATATTTCACTAGTATCATAAGGGTACTAAGTTGAAATATACATTTTTTGAAAAATACGTTTTCTAACGTTTTGAAAAATACGTTTTCAAAAACGCTTTTCCGTTGCAAAGTACTATAAGAGTATTTTTATTTGATAAAGTGATGGAGAAATACTGAAAGTTACTCTAGATGGTGATTGTAAATGTAGTGACCTTTCCGATTCTAGGGTAACATCTTCAGTATTTTTCGAAAGTAACTTATCAAATTATAAATGTCGTTCCAAGTGGGAGTTGAAATTAGAACTATCCAAATGGGATATTCTATTATCACTTCAAATGGGAATTATATTTTAAGAATTTTTCAATGAAATGTTTTTGATCAAACCTTCGGTTTTTGTGTCTTTTGCAGCATTTTAAAAGTAAAATGTCTTCCGCTTCAAAGAATATCGTCGCTGAGTTAAACAGAGGTGAAAAACTCAACGGCGATAATTAAAAACTTTGGTCCATCAAGATACAATACGTTTTAGAGGAGCAAGAAGTGCTTGAAACTCTAAAGAACGTAATGATTGAACCCGAGTCGGGCACTACGGCCCAACACAGACGAGACAAGGAAGCTTTTGATGCTTGGTCTCGGAAGAACAAGATAGCACGCATTACGTTATTAAGCAGTATGGCTGATGACATAATGCGCATCTTCCGAGAGCATGACTTAGCCATGGACATATGGTCCAAGCTTGAGGAAAAGTTTGGTGGCACATCGGTGTCCAAACTTCGCGCCTTAACTATAAGATTTGATTCATACAAGAAACGTCCAGATCATTCCATGGGGAAACATCTGCGACATATGGCGAATCTTATCTCAGAATTAAAGGATGCGGGTCATGTGCTCACTGATGAGCAACAAATCCAAGTAGTCATACGTTCCCTACCAAATGGGTGGGACCAAATGAAGATGCATCTCACTCACAATGAGAGCATCAAGACCTTCAGTGATGTTTCCAATCACCTCGAATTAGAGGAAGAGCGGCTTGCGGCTGCCAAGCCAAGTGCAGAAGTGCACATGGTTGCTAGTTCCTCACACGGGGGGAAGAAAAGGAAAGATCGTTCGAAGTCTACCAATGAACGTAATAAGCAACCTGAGTCTACCAAGAAACCCAAACATAAGGGTGGACATAAGAAATGGCACAAGAAGAAAGACTTGAAGAGGATCAAGTGCTTTAAGTGCAACAAGCTCGGTCACTATGCTCGTTCGTGTACGAGTGGAGGCGACGAGGTAACTTGTAAATATACTAGTTACATATGTGTTTCTAGTTCAATATTTCTTGTGGAATCTAATCCATTTTGGATAATTGATTCAGGTGCCACCGACCACATAGCAAGGGACAGACGGTCCTTCGTGGAGTATCACCGGATACCCCAAGGAACGAAGTGGATCTATGTAGGAAACAACACACGTGTTGAAGTGAAAGGCGTTGGGACTTGCAATCTAGTCTTGGACAACGGCCGCACTCTCCTACTTCATGATGTCCTCTTCGCTCCATATATTCGAAGGAATATAATTTCTGTGGTCGTGTTAATGGGTCTTGGCTATAACTGGTTTTTTCATGATTGTAATGTGGACTTAAGTTGTAATAATACTCTTATTGGTACTGGGTTTGTATTTGAAGGATTTATTGTAATGAGTACAATGTATGATTCCTCATGTAATGAAAATTTCCTTATTGCAAATTCTAAGACTTATGAGTCTGATGTGATTTGTTGGCACGCAAGGCTTGGTCATATTGGACCAACGCGTATGGATAGACTTGCCAAACGTGGCCTTCTATCCAAGGTTTCAAAGGTTGAAATGTCGACCTGCGAACATTGCCTAGTGGGGAAATCTTGTCGCAAGCCGTTTGAAACCGGCACAAGGGCCGAGGTTCCATTACAGCTTATCCATTCGGACATATGTGGTCCGATAAATGTCAAGACAAGACGCTGTAAGTCCTATTTCATCACTTTTATTGATGATTTCACCCGATTCGGACATATCTATTTGATATCCCACAAAAGTGAAGCATTGGCTTGCTTTAAAAACTATATGAGTTTAGTGGAGAATCAATTAGATCGCAAGATTAAGGTCTTGCGAACCGATAGGGGCGGTGAATATCAATCAACAAGTTTTAAGAAACTTTGGGATGAAAAAGGCATAGTACATCATGTAACTATGCTTTATACTCGTCAACAAAACGGTGTTGCAGAAAGGAGAAATAGGACTTTAATGGAAATGGTCCGTTCAATGATGGCGCAAAGCTAACTTGCCAATCACCTTTTGGGGTGATGCATTATTGACGGCCGCTTTCATTTTAAACCGCGTACCCTCGAAATCAGTTAGCTCCACTCCTTATAAGTTGTGGAACCAAAGGTCTCCTGACTTAAACTTTTTTGAAACCTTGGGGTTGTGCATCCTACGCACATATTTCCTCCCATAAGTATGGCAAACTTGGGCCAAGGGAAAGGAAATGTATCTTTATACGATACGCAGAAAACTCCAACGGTTATGTTTTTGTTAGTCAGGAAGACAATGGTGGGCTAATTGA